>JANAVB010000198.1:3205132-3315587 GCA_029216955.1 Iris pallida | reverse complement strand
CTCCTCCGAAACCGCTTCTTTGTTCTTCTCCAGCCATTCCCCCCCCTTTTCCTCTTTCCGGGTCGGATCCCCTACGTTCTCCCGCCTGCTAAATCCATTCCTTCTTCTTCTTCTTCTCCTTCTTCGAAATTAGGGTTTCCAAGCCGAGCTCCGGAGAATTCTAAGTAGAAAAAAAATGGAACGGAAATGGTTCGTAAACATCACCTTCCTCTTGGCACTAGTAGCGGCATCGGTCGCAGACCGAGGACTAAAGTCCGGCAGCGACGTGGGCCCCACCGCCGTCGGAGAGCCGGCAGGGGCGGCTGAGGCTTTGGTCTACATGAAGAGGTTCATGAACTTCTTGTGGGCGGCAGATGGTTCAAATTACCATCACGTTTGGCCGGTAATTTTTTTTAAAATTTTTGTGTATTTTTTTTTATTTTGTAATTAATTATTTTTTAAACTTTTTTTTTGCTATTTAGCCGATGGAATTTGGGTGGAGAATTGTGGTCGGGTCGCTGGTCGGGTTCTTCGGAGCGGCGTTCGGGAGCGTCGGCGGCGTCGGCGGGGGCGGGATCTTCGTCCCCATGCTCGCTTTGATCATTGGGTTCGATCCGAAGTCGTCTACTGCTATATCTAAATGTGAGAATTTTGTTACGTTTAGCGTTGATTTTTCTGTAATAATATATCGTAATTATTTGTTGAATACTATGTTGCACGGACACAGACACGACACGGACACGAGACCTATTTTGGTGAGTCATGGTGTATTTTGGAATGTCCGTGCTTCCTACGTTGAAGACGTGCATTACCAATTATGTGAAACTAGTGAATGTCGATTAGAAAGTGATGCCCTGGTGGCAATAGAAATTTGTGTTGTGGTTTTGTAGTTATTTGAAAGACAGGATAAATAATTAGTGTATATTTGGGAAGTTGGAGGTGGATTAACTCTGAGTGTTTGTTGTTGTGGGCAGGTATGATCACAGGTGCAGCAGGGTCCACTGTTTACTACAATCTTAGGCTGAGGCATCCTACCTTGGACATGCCCATCATTGACTATGACTTGGCTCTGCTTATCCAACCAATGCTTATGCTTGGAATAAGCATTGGGGTCATATTCAATGTAATTTTTCCCGATTGGATGGTTACGATTCTGTTAATCTCTCTCTTCATAGGTAAAAATGATTATTTGATATGTAGGTAGAAGTTTTTGTTTTCTTGGAAGAACATACTTAGCATTTTGATGCCATTTTGTAGTCACCTCAACCAAAGCATTTATGAAAGGAGTTGAAACATGGAAGAAAGAGACAATAATGAAGAAGGTACTTGACTAGTTCTCATGTAAGGACTGTTAGATTGACTAGAGAATTGATATTCACTTGAGCAATTGTGTTTAATTTGCAGGAAGAAGCTAAGCGTTCAGAAACAGATGGTGGGCGAATTAAATCTTTGCAATGTCATTAGCGTTGGAAGCATGATTACACTTGAATTCTAATAATAAAAACCTTAATATCTTACATTTTACAGATTTTGTAAGTGAGATAGAATATAGACCTCTCCCTACTGGTCCAGGCAAAAGCACTCGACAAGAGATGAGGGCAAGCATAGAATCAGAGGTATTCAGGAAGAAACAAACTGTACAACTTTGTTCCTGCGCTAAACGTTAATATCAAGTAATCATTGTAGGTTCCAGTTATTAAGAATGTCTGCTGGAAGGAGCTTGGGCTTCTTGTTTTAGTGTGGATTACCTTCCTTGGACTACAGATTCTGAAGGTGATCTCTCGTCCTTCAATTTTTTTAGTGCTTCAATTACTTCATGACCTAACATCCAGATATTGTACTTGTTAAATGGCAGAACTATACAGCAACATGCTCGACCTGGTACTGGTTGTTGAATTTGCTACAGGTACTATAGCTCTGCTGACTGTGCATGCAAGGATCTAATGTGTTGTAGTTTTCCACAAAATCATGAGAACTTCGTTGCTATTATCTTGCAGATACCTGTCTCTGTGGGCGTGAGTGGGTATGAAGCCGTTAGCTTATACAATGGAAAGAGAGTAATTGCTTCCAAGGGAGATGAAGGGACAGACTGGAAGGTTCATCAGCTAGTTTTGTACTGCACATGTGGTGTTATTGCTGGTATAGTTGGAGGACTGCTTGGCCTAGGTGGAGGTTTCATTTTAGGTCCTCTTTTCTTGGAGCTTGGAATCCCTCCTCAGGTGGGTTCATTCGCTTTCGCTTGTTGTACTGAAACCTACATGATTATCTGTGATACGTAGCTTTATGTGTCCTTGGGGTACTTTCTAGACTTGGCTAAGTGACACTTTGTAGCACTTTTACATGAAATAATTAGAAGAAACATATAAGTTTAAAATAAACCCCCATCCCCATCCCCTCCCCCCCACCCCCCACCCCCCACCCCCCCCCCCCCCGCCCCCGCCCCCATCGATGTAGTTAAATGTGAGACCTTTATCACCCTAACAGTTTTCACGTGTTTTTGGCGCTTCCCAACTATGACATGGTGAGATCTTCTGAATCTTCCTCTTGAAATCCACTTTAAATTGCGGATGTTTCTTTCACTGTTACAACAGGTCCCATCCTATTTGAATTTTTCACCCTCTTCGTTTCTCCACACAATCCGACATGGTTCACCGCTTAGATTTACCGGTTGGCTTGTCCAGTCCTTGAGGAAGTGATCGAGTTGGGATCGAACTGATTTTGGTTCTTTTTTACGTCTTTTTGCACTTTCTGGTTGATCTTTTCTTCCTCCAAGCTTTCAGTTTGTAACCCAAGTTCGTGGGGGAAGAGGTCTTGGTTGATGAACATTCTTTCCACCATGATTTCAGGATCGATGTCTTCAACAGAAATCACAGCTCTCCTCCACTTCCCATGTGGGTGTCCTCTATGGAGGAGTAACCTACATGATTGTGGGCATATTCAACACATCACCAGCGATACATGGCGTTGTCGTCGTCCATGACAAAAATTAAACTCCCTACGAGGATCGAGAACACCTTCTTAACTTCATCCAACTACTCAAAGGTTTTTTTTAATCTTTAGCCACATTATCTTGTTGTTACCTTTGGATATCTCCTCCAGAATATCCCATGGCTCAATTACGAGCCTGAATTTCACCTTACACCTAAGTCGTTGACGTCGAACTTCATCTCACTTACCCTTAACCAAGCGAAAGTTATTAAAGGCACAAGGCACACCGCCTCATGAAAGAGAAATGCACATTTATACCAAAAAATTTAAAAATAATATTTTTAAATCATATATCACTGTATATAATGATAGTGAAAGTGGAGTTGCTAGAATTCAAAATAATCAAACGTTCAATAACAATAAACTTGATTTGTGTTGTAGGAAGAAGTAGAGGTATGGCTTCACAAGAGGAAAGTAAAAGAACAAACCAATGAAAAAAAGGTTGGGTGACGATGGGAATGGAGAGGGTTCTAGACGGTAAGAAATGTAAGGGTTGAAAGCAATATCGAATTAGAAAGCCCAATAGAGCAAGAAGAAAAAATAGCTCATGAAAAAAACAAGAACAACAAAAGCATTAGATGTTTGAGGTATGATAGAAGAAAATGAAAGAGTAATATGAAGAAATCAAAGCATGGGGAGAAGACAACAAAGCTGAAAAAACAGAGGAAAAAAAAAATCAATTCTGGATAATAATAATAAGAATACTAGTTTTGATTGAGAACCATGGAACCAGGGAACCTTGAGAGGCTTCATATTTCATAACATGCAAGAGCAAGAAGAAGAGTTTAGGTTTCTCCTTTTGATATGCGAGAGTATTTTCACTCGCTTCAAAAGGAATATAACTACATATTATCTGATGGTGGTCCATACTCAATTAAAATAAATCCTTCAACAAAATAAAAGATAAAAGAAAATGTAAAATCCGATATATGTGTGGAATGTGCCTCAGTTGGGCATGAGCCTCACTATGAGGCTCCAAGAGGCGCGTATCTCGTGATGGGAGCCTCGCTCCATATACTGAGGTTGGACCCTCGTGCGCATCGCACCTCAAGCACGCCTCGCCATCAGGTGCACCATTTACAACTTTGGACCAAGCTTGTAAGGTAGCACGAGGTGGCAAAGCCAAAAGCCTACTCATGGCCTCATTGCAACGTGGCCGGAGTCTCAAGACGAAAATTTAGGGTGTGGATCAGGGGTGGGCCATCCATAGTCCTCTAAATTTTCGTTTTCTGTATATTGTCTTTGTTTTCATATAGTTTAGTTCATTTTCTTTGGATATTTATGGCCGAATGGTGGCTTAGTCGGTTAAGTGATGATATTCATATATAAGAGATTGAGTTGAAAACCTATTTAACAACATTATGATTAATATATAGTTCTTTTGTTTTTTTTTATAAATTCTATATAATGCCCCTATTAAATTCACTATCATCGTGGTGATTGATTTATAATTTCTTTATTTTTTGTAGTTTTTTTTTATTATAAATTCTATCAAATGCCTCCCTTAAAATCAACTATCCATGTGATGATTGATTATAATTTTTTATAAATTGTCCTCATTTTTATAGTTAGTCTATATTCGCTCCCACTGGAAAAAATAATTTGGTTCGTCAATGTTTGCACTAGGTAAGTTAGGTCAAACGTATAGTTTAATGGTATGATGTGGGGTTCTAATCTTTATTTGTACTTAGATATAAGCTTTTGGACTTTATTTATTGGTGTCTCATATTGTTCTATAAAGATCCATTTTACCTATGCAATCTAAATCTGTCCACTCTCTCAGTTATACAAGTAGAATAGAAAAGATGAGAGAGGGTCAGAGAGAGGAGAGATACTTACCGAAGTTTAGGAGGTCAACCGTGAGCATTGGAGTCTGAGAGAAAAGAGAGAGAAATTATAGACAGTCAAAATTGGAGTGACTAACTGGGGCTAGAGTTGGAGAAGAGAGGAATTGGAGGGGGAGAGAGAGGGGCCCCTGAAGTGGATCAAAATTTTAGGAAAAAGCAACCACGAGGTGTTGAATCGAGAGATTTCATATTTTTATTTGACAGGGTCAGGTCCAACTTAAAATTTAGATGAGTATGGTTTTATTAAAGTGAGGCAGGTCGAGATGGTTCAGGCGGGCCAAAACAGTCGCCTTATATGTATGCATCCTCGTCAATGGCAAGCCACCTAAACCTTGTGGCCTAGGTGCCAAGACCTTGGGAAGTCCTAGGTGCTAGCTGGCCTCCTTTAATAAGCTTTCCCTTGGCATCATCATGAGCTTATCTTTCGATGCAATGTATCAAGAACCCATCCTTGAATTGTATAGTACTCCCGCGCCAATGCTCTGATTCCATGCTATTTTCCTTTAATCCCATTTCAATTTCCTTTGCCTAAGGATTGCCGGAGAGGACCCACACCATTGTTATGGAACTTTTATGTTCTTTTGTATCTATGACGACCTGCTATAGAACTTTTATGTTTCTATCTCCAGTGACCTACTGATAACAACACTGATTCCTCTCCTCTTCTTACAATTCTTGCTTCTTCCATGGCCACTTCACCTAGAGTTCTATGTTCGTTGACACTCAATGTCCTCCATGTCCTTCCTTTGGTAGATATGACCTGGTTGGTTACAAATTTAGCAAATTATATCAAATGGTGTATCTTCGATCCATGCATCATATGTCAAAATGAATGGATGTTAACCATGGTAAAACTTGTTAAATTTGATTCAAAGTTCTTGATATCCAATCGACATTTGATATTAATATCATAAACTTCTATGCCTTTGGAGGTCTACTCTATTGACAAGGATCAACCTACCTTATCAAGATCGCATTTTTCGCTTCCATCTAGCCAAACAGATATTATCATCATAAATGATTAAATGTGTACCACGTGGAATTTTTTTATCAATGCAATGCATTTATAAATAGTTCAATGAAAGCCTAGATAAGAATGTTATGGTCCTTAATACATGCATGCTTTAATGGACCAATGTGTACATGCGTGCATGTGTTATATGCATATATACATGGTGGACCTAGTATGCGGGCGCGAGCACACATATATTTGAAATGGTAAGTCTACATCCTATTGTCCAGCTTAAGCTCAGTCTTTTTATTACATCAAACCACGCGAATTATGTCCAGGTCTGGACCACTGCATGTCGATCCTCAACTAATGTGTATGATGCAACCTTTCTCAACCCACCATTTGGAAAGATCTTCATCGGACGTTCTACTTGGCCAGACTGATTGTTGGTACCACAATCCTCTTGCGTGGGTAGACTGTTCCTCGAGGTCTTGCTCTCAATCAACCACTACCTGAATATCTTGATTTATTCACCACTTTCATAGTAAGCGCATAATGCGCCCAGAGGGATTCGAACCTCTAACCGGGTTTCCAATCTTCATGTCTTCAAGTCTTGCCCCTTAAGTCAATGCTTGTGTGTGTGCGTGTGTGTATATATAATGTGGTTTAAAGGTACATGACAATGTTATTTGATCATACGATCTTGTTTTGCAAATTTTCAGCCTCCCTATTATGGTAAAAACCAATAACTCAATTTGGGTAAATTGATTTTGTTGACGCCCGAACTTATTTTAGGTGTTCTTTGCATTATAACGAATCCAAGTTCGAAAAAAATAGTTCTTAATTCAAGCAGACTCGTGGCAAATTAGTTGTTCTGTATTGTTTCAGTTCTGCATTACTTGAAATAAGACCAAAGACATGCTCTTTAACAGTTTAAGTAAAGAAGAAGAATGTTTACTTTCCCATTATCGAAGAAAACTTCATATTTCACTTAATAGGGTGTGTGATTGCAAGGTGGAAAATATGTGGAAAAGAAATTAATTCCATGGAATTATTTTCCTAGGGAAAAAATTCCATGAAAATTTTAAAAATTTCCATGGAAAACTTAATTTGGTATTTGATTGTTATTATTTTCCACGGAAATAGTTATTTTCCATGGAAAAAATATTTTCCTATGGGTTGCACAAGTTTTATTTTCCACCAACCATTTTAGAAGAAAATATGGAAAATGGAAGTTTTTTGGAAAATAATTCCGTGGAAAATATAAGCTATCAAACACTACAATTGGTAGAAAACTTGTGATGGAAATATTTTCCGGAAAAAAAGCCCAATCAAACACAACCTAAGTAATTGGAGGAAAACATGGGATGACTAAATCCTTTACATTATTAGAGCCAAGCTTTCCTCCAGGACTAGTAGTATACATTTTTTCTCTCTTTCTTAGAAGTTAAGACACAGACTCTGACTGTAAATAAGTTACTGCAAACATGGGAGTATTTATATATTCACCATACATGGGAATAGGATTTGAACATGTTCTTATTGAATACTAACATATCACCTTAACCAACTACTATAAAAAAGTCACAAACAAAGAGTAACAACTATTAAGGTGTCACAAACAAAGAATAACAACTATTAAGTATATTTAATTGTCAATCAAAAATGTTTTATTTTTTTATATGAACTATATTTCCAAGAAATATTTATATATTCACCAAACATGGCAAAATTTTGCAGATTATTTAATTCCAGAGAATTTGATTACCAGGAATATAGAATTCCAGCTATATAGTATTTTGCATACCAAACGCCTCTTAGGAGTGATAGTTTTCAGTTTGTTGCTCTAAATGCCAACAGAATGCATACTATTTATTTGTATACAAGGCTATATATAGTCTGTTTCATCAGTTCTCTAAACTTTTTTTTTTCCCTGAGAGCAAACCAGAAACTTGTCAAAGTATTCTTTAACCAGTGAAGGACTCTCAGTAAATTCTAAGAACTACAGTGCTTCCTTAACATGTTTTTCATATTCTTTACTATTTTACTAAATATGGGAGCTACAGAAGTTTTATTAGTTCTTGAATTGTGTATTGTGCGGCACATTTTCTTGAATTTTTTTGCTTCAGTTCAATGACCATTCCAGAGTAATCTTATTACTCATGGGCAGGATTTAGCCTTTTCATTTTAGTTTTTTAAGTGGTGCTCAAACAGAAAGTTCAGTAATAGTTTGAACATCATATCATGTTGACACAGTAGTCAATATTGGAAGTAGCACTCAGTGCTCACCTAGTTGTACAGACTGTGAGAAGCTTTTTGTTGAACTTCAATAAGCTTGGTATGTAGGACGCCATCAAAGTGTAATTCCATTGCGATTTCAAATACGTAAATGTTGTGGCATAAGTCCATTTGCACTTGTAAACTAGATATTGTGAAAATTTTGCAGGTGTCTAGTGCTACAGCTACCTTTGCCATGACTTTCTCTGCGTCTATGTCTGTTGTGGAATACTACCTCCTACACCGTTTTCCAGTTCCATATGGTACTGAACTCTCTTTCAATCTCTTCATAATATTTCTCGGAGAATCTTCCTTGGCAATATCACCTCTCAAGGACATTAGCTAACATTGAAATGTTTGATTTGGCAGCCCTCTACTTTTGTTGCTGTTGCAACTATTGCTGCCTTTGTTGGCCAGCATGTGGTGAGAAGGCTGATCATTATAATGGGGAGAGCGTCTCTTATCATCTTTATCTTGGCTTTCACAATCTTCGTTAGCGCAATCTCACTTGGTAAGGATATATGTTGTCCCTAATCTTTTCACACTGCAATCAATCAGTTCAATTTCATACTGCAATCTTACTCTGTTTTTCATTCGGTAGGTGGTGTTGGCATTTCGAACATGATCTGGAAAATCCGGCATCACGAATACATGGGGTTCGAGAATCTCTGTAGATACAAAATTTAGACCAAAGTCTGGTGAAACTGTACAATAATTGTTCATTTGCTTTGTACATTTTTTTGTTGACCGTAGGAAGGGGCCCTAAGGGTAGACCTTGTGATTTATTGTATCAATTAATATAAATTGGTAGGATCAAGAAGGCTTTCTATTTCCTCAACTTGTTCAAAATTCTACTAAAATTTTGTTGCCATATCAATTTGAGGTAACTTGTACTTTTCTTAATCACCTACTTATGCTTGTGCCTCTTTATTCATTCATGTTAATGTGTCTGTGATGAACCTAAATATCAAACCCTGATTGGATGTTGTGTTGGTGTTTCTGCCTTTAGACTAGGAAAGATAGTCCCACATCGGCTACACCAAATGATGAGTATTTCAGTATAATGTATTGCTTGTGTTGAGGTGTGCACATGAGGTGTGGTGGGGCACAAGTGTGTGCCATGCGGGAGTATTTTCTAGAAGAAAAAAAAGGATTAATTCCAACAAGGATGAAAGTCGTTCAGATTCGGACTCCAGGATGCCTCGTGTATGCACGAGCGTGTGTTTGGGGGGTAGGCGTGGACTGGCCACTCGACTATGCTGATTGTGGGATGATCTAAAATATCAAACTCTATTTTAGAGTATTGGTATTTTAGTCCCACATCGGATAGGAGAAATAGTGAAGTCTCACTCCACTCTATAAATAAAGCCCCTTGGCCTCCTTTCTAAGATGTACCAAAGAAGATAGTTAAGGGAGTCCGTGAAGTACAGGAAGCCCGTTCAAGTCTCAAAAATTGACTAAACGAGCGTTCCAGAAGTTCTTTGGGAACTTGCTGGTTCCTGGAAGCGGATCGTATAAAGACGAACCTTGCTTTGAGCAACGGTGATATGGTCACCCCAGTAAAGTTGTCTTTCTCTTTCTTCTTTCCTTCTCTTCTCTCTGATCTAATCAGAAACCTCTTGTGCTTCTCTGATCTAATCAGAAACCACTTGTGGGCTTTCGTCGCTGCTGCTACGAAATTCATTTGTGCCTTCTTTGAAGTGTTACATTTGATTTCGTCTCTCTGAATCCTCCGGGATCTCAGTTGTGCACCTTCCTCGAAGTGTTACCAAATTATTCTGTCGACTCACGTTCTTCCATCTAAGATCTATTTCGGGATTAAAATCTCAAAGCAAGATTTAGACCCGATGGAGAACTGTGCAAACCTTCTCGACACAAGTTTTAACAAACTTGAGAAGTTTGACGGGGAGCATTACAACGTCTAGAAAGAAAGATCAGCCTTAATCTTCAACTCGTAAGCGTTGACTACGTGTTGATAGATCCTGAGCCTTTAATTCCAGAAGGTAAAATACTCGAAGGGTCGCTGAAGCCACTGCTCTTCAATCCAAGTGGAGGAGAGAGAACAACCTTTGCAAGTTGCTTATCTTAAACTCTTTGGAGGACTCTCTGACAGAGTTATATAAAAGATGGTTTTGCTAAGGATGTCTGGGAGTCTTAGAGAATCTCTACAAGGTAGATGAGAACATGAACAAGATCTACGTGATCGAAAAGGTTTGGAAGATGCGATTTGAGGACGACAAGACGATGTTGCCTCAACTCAAAGAATTTTCCAAGTTACGTCAGAAACTTGAGGATGATGGCATGCCCTTGGTCGATGCTTTCGTCGTAGGTGGTATTGTCGCAAAGCTCCCACCTGGGTGGAGCAATTTTATCGTGGACATGCACCGCAAGAAGATGGAGGTGGATCTTGAACGCCTCTTGCACTGGATTCATGTTGAAGACGAGCTGAGGACTCAAATCAAAGTAGACACCTTGTCCAAACAGATGGTGAGGCCAATCTGGTGCAAGGTGGAGACTCCAGAAGGAGCAAAAGGCTCCTTGCAACAAAAAGAGGGACGTTCACCAACTGAAGGTGAAGTCGGCTCAGTTCAAGACAAAGTCCAAAGCACCTGGGACTTGTTTCAACTGTGGCAAGAAAGGCCATTGGAGGAAAAACTGCAAGGAAAAATCCAAAAAGAAAGAGCAAGGTGAGGTAACTTTGTTGCTATGATTGTGCAGTTAACTCAACCAGTGTTAACACAGATTGATAGATAGATACTGGGGCATCATGCCATGTTTGCTCAAAGAAGGAGTGGTTCAGCATATACAAGCCTACATCTGAGAAGGTTATGGTGAAACAGACACAAGCTGAAGTGAAGGGGATCAGGACGGTGGTACTGCGACTGACTTCGAAAAAGTTGCTGATGCTTCAGGATGTGAAGCATGTACCAACTATAGCCAAGAATTTGGTCTCAGGAAGTCTGCTTTACAACGTAGGCTTGAGGATGGACATTAATGTCACGACCCGTACCCAATAATTTGGGCATGAATCATAAACACCCCGCCTACCGCAGAGTCGGCGGTAGAACGTGTACAATATGATGAACAACCACGCAGTAAAATAAATCACAAGGAGTATTTAAGACTAAAACTCAACTCAGCTGTCATGAATAAGAATGGAATCGTCTGACAATGAAAGAGAGTCTAAATCAAAGTAATCTCTACTACATGTCTCATCTCAGCTCATAAATCAAATACAAGGTCTCAGCACTAACAAATGTCTAAGATAGAGTAGCGGGGTCAGCTGCTGAATAATCCTCTGATAAATAAGGTCCGTCTCTAAGCCATCTCCCACATATGGGCCATACTCCTCTGGACACACGATCTCATCGCCATCACCTAAAATTTTGTTTGGTACCCAGTCAGATGGAACGGTACAATTCACTGAGTGCAGTTCCAAATATATGAAAGTGACTATACAACAGGGGTTAGCTTTTAGACATATGATTCATAAAATAAAATGAAGAAAGACAATAAAACTGAATAAGAACAGAAAATGAAATGCAATAAAATACTCACCAACTGACTGACTGAAGTACTTTTGATAAGTGATCGGTCTCGGGACAATTATGCGACACGGTCTACACGGTCTAAAGTTACACGGTCTACAGTTACACGGTCTACATAAAATATTACAATGAAGAGATACTATCTACAAAAATAATCACGATCTACACAGTTTAAATGCAATAAAAATAGCAATCACGATCTACACGGTCTACAAGATGTAAATGAAATAAAGATCACGGTCTACACGGTCTAAGGTCAGATCACACATCGTTGGTACTTCACTGTTCCGACACAACAAAGAATAAGATCATAAAACTGGAATCACACATCTATCCACTAATCATTGATGTATAGTAAGGATCAATAATGAAAACAAACAATAAACTGTACTCGCCTGGCGTCCCGAGCTGCTGGCACTGGTCAGAGTCCAAATCGAGGTCCAAGGAACCTATTTAATGAATCACATAGTCAATATACAATTTGACATGAAGGTTTTGTGTTCTAATTACAAATTGTTTCATTGGTTCATTGTCTACCCCATGTACCCTCCCTAGTTAACCAACAAGGGTCCTTAGTACTAATGTCTAACAGATTCAGTGTAGACATAACTGTCTCCAAGAACTTGGGTACTGGTACATTGGTTCCAAGTGTCACTACATATCTGGTTATAGGAAGATGGTTCTGCAGTTTGGCTGGGGTGCTCTGCTTCAGGGAATAATATTGGTTTTGGACATTAGGTTTACCAATAGCTATCCAAGGTTTAAAGGGATCCCTAAAAATAATACATACAATAATTCTAGGCAACTTGGTTGTTTACCAAGGATTTTGGAGCTGAGTTTCCTGAATACTGAGCCACCAGGATTCATATTCATTTCAACTTCCTGGACTCATCCTCTAAGACTCTGCTATTAAGTTATGGGAGTAGCTGTTATGTGGCAGTCTTTAACTCTACTCACCTACCCAGAGTCTCCAGTTTGGAGCTGGTTCAACCATTGTGTGAAGTCTATTGTTTTCCAGGATATGAATTCAGTCCCAGTTTGGTACTGCACAGTGTCTCAGGTTTGGGGTCTCCAATCAGTACTTCCACACAGAGCTTTAATTGGAAATAGGGTAGCCATTAGCTTCTCCTATAGATACCATATGCAACCCTGACTTCTATGTGGTACTTGAAGACTCTGGTCCTTGTACCAGATAGACATTTGCACCTGGTACCTAGGGTGCTGCCTTATTTATCTGCTATGGTTCTCGACTTGTTGTCAGGGATCAAGCCAAGTGTTTCAGGTGAGGCATATGGCTACACTGTTAATGAAGGTTCATGGCTAGCCCTTGTGAGTACTGCCTTTTGTAGGTCAGTCCATCTGAAATCCTGGTACAGGATATTGAATCCTGACATTCTCGTTCTAGCATCACGAATATATCAGAAATCAGGGCAGTGATATCGATCAGTACAAGCAAACTTATGATGGCTCTTTCTAGTGTCTGTTATGCAAATTACCTATGGAGGGTCTTTGATTATCATAGATGAGTCACCCAACATTACTGATAGTCCCAGGATTTGATTCCAGGTTACCAATATTTGAATTTGTGTTCTCTACTCCTGTTACCAAGTGTTCTACCCATTGTTCCATGTTACACATCATCCCATTATCTTAATAGAATCTGGTACACCTTCTCAGCGTTCGTTAGTATCAGGTATCGTTAGGATACTCTGCCCAGTGTTCAGTTGGGCACGAAGTATCCCAGGAGTCGACACGATACAAAAGGGGGTATGTCTCTAGTTCCTCTCTGATGCAGGAAACAAATATACAGTTCTTCACCTGATCCTCTCACGAGTGCACAGATTTAGCCCCCCACTTGTTTGCTACCTATTCATATCATCTAAGTTGGATACACGAGTAGGTGTATCCCATGTTGCATCTTCCACAGGAAGGTATTAAGTATTACAATTCCTTGGTTTAATCTCTAGTATTTAACAGGAGTATTCGAAAGTAGGAAGAATACCTGGTAGTTCAAACTCGAGATTAGAAGTCTCCTCGTATCTCTTCCTCTGGGTTAGGCGACAGGCAGAGGCACTTGCTAGGGTTTGCTAAAGAAGGATCGAATGCCTACTATAATTTATATATCAATATTCGGTTGGTGGTGGAAGGATAGGGTGGTTGGATTTAAACCAGGATTTTGATTTACCTCCCTCGAATTTGAATTCACTCCAACTGTGGAGAATCTAATTCGAATCCCAGGGATTGCCAGGCTGTGGCTTGTTATTCCCAACATTTCGAATTTAAGTACAGGGATAAGAGTATATAGGTTTTAAGGACTCCAAAACTGAATCCCTTTATGCTGATTGTGTACTAGACCTATGTCGACCCATACCAGGGTACATGGCATGTTTCTGAATTTAAAAAAACAATAATTGTTTTTAAGGTCCCTGTTTAGGTTCTTTTGCAAAGAACCCCCCTCCTCTTTTCTTTCATTCCATCAATGCCTCTAGTTGTATTTATAAGTGAAATAAAGGAAACAGGTGTCATATTTAAAGTTTGAAATGTAGATTGATATAATTAATAAATGTCAAAAAAAATTAGCATGTTGATAAATTGTCAAGGAGTTTACAAATCTACTCCCCTTCAGTTAATTTCGTCCTCGAAATTCAACTAAAATGCAATGTAGAAACTGTACCTCAATCCTCAAAGAGGTAGGGGTATCGCTCGCGCATCTCGTCTTCTCTCTCCCATGTGGACTCGCCCGGGGAGTGGTGTCTCCACGCGACGCGAACCAAGGAATCACTTGATTCCTCAACGCTTTCTCTCTGCGGTCCAAGATCTCCACGGGCTGCTCCTGGTAGCTGAGACTCGGTCTTACCTCGATCTCCGAGTGGTCTAAGACATGACTGGGGTCCGCCACGTATCGTCGCAGCTGGGATACGTGGAACACGTTGTGCACTCCTTCCAGTGCAGGCGGCAAGGCTAATCGGTATGCTACTGCACCGAGTTTCTCGAGAATCTTAAACGGCCCAATAAAACGTGGGCTGAGTTTACCCGCCTTTACCGAAACGGATAGTGCCACGTGTTAGAGAAATTTTTAAGAACACCAAGTCACCGACCTAGATGCACAAAATGTTAACACGAAACTCATAACTGCACAAGCAATTAATCTTAAATAAATTCTATACCTCAACTCTAACGGCCTACGGTGACTGTCGGCCCAGTGTTTCTGCCTGTCCTGAGCTACGCGAAGCCGCTCTCTAATCATCTTGACTTTCTTCCGCAGCATCTACTACCATCTCTGGTCCCAATAGTGCACGCTCTCCCACATCGTCCCAAGATAGCGGGGTACGGCATCTCCGACCATACAACGCTTCAAATGGGGACATCTCGATACTAGCTTGGTAGCTGTTGTTATAGGAGAACTCTACGAGATGAAGGTGGTCCTCCCATGAGCCGCCAAAATCTAGCATGCATGTCCGCAGCATATCCTCGAGCGTCTGAATGGTCCGTTCCGACTGTCCATACCATGTGTGGATGATAAGCAGTGCTGAACTTGAGCGCTGTGCCCAAACTGGCCTGTAGGCTCCTCCAAAAATGAGATGTGAACCTGTTGTCACGGTCCGACACGATACTCACCGGAACCCCGTGCAACCGGACTATCTGCTTCACATAGAGCTCTGCCGGCTTCTCCGTAGACAACCCCACCTTAAATGGAATAAAGTGAGCCGATTTGGTCAACCTGTCGACTATGACCCAAATCACATCCTTGCCGCCTGATGACCGTGGAAGGCCGAAAACGAAATCCATAGTAATGTGTTCCCACTTCCACTCAGGTATCGGTAGCGGTTGCAGCAATCCTCCCGTCTCTGCCTCTCGGCTTTGACCTGCTGACATACGAGGCACCAAGAAACGAAGCGAGCTACTTCGCGTTTCATGCCATACCACCACACGTGGTTGTGCAGATCTTTGTACATCTTATTAGCTCCCGGATGTAAAGAATACTGGGAGCGATGTGCCTCTTGCAAAACTTCTTCTCTAAGCTCTCCACTCGGAACACAAAGTCTCGTCCCGTGCCTCACGAACCATCATCTGCAATAGTAAAACCATCTAGTAATCCAGCTCGTGCTTGTGCTATAATTTCCTTCAGTTGTTCATCCTGATGATGTGCCTCCCGAATCCTGTCCATCAATCCTGACTGAATCTGTATGCCCATCATCTGCATCTCGGCTCCTGGAATGACGATCTCGATGCCCAAACTCTCTAAATCCGCTAACAAATGACGATCTCAGGTCAAGCACATTGCCAAGGGATACCAGCTCAAAGCATCCGCAACAACGTTGGCTTTTCCCGAATGATACTGCAGTGATATGTCATAGTTACTCATCAGCTCAAGCCATCTGCGCTGCCTCATATTCAACTCCTTTTGCGTGAAGACGTACTTCAAGCTTTTGTGGTCAGTGAAGATTTCCACTCGCTCTCCGTACAAATAATGTCTCCACAGCTTCAAGGCGAAGATCACGGCTGCCAACTCAAGATCGTGAGTGGGATAGTTTTTCTCATGTGGTCTCAACTATCGAGACGCACAGGCTATCACTCTCTTGTTCTGCTCTAAGACACAGCCCAGTCTCTTGCCCGAGGCATCACTGTAAATGGTGAAGCCTCCCGATCCTGATGGCAAGGCTAAGATAGGGGCTGTTGTCAGTCGCTTCTTCAGCTCATCAAACGCAGCCTGGCAGTCTTTTGTCCATACGAACTCTACATCCTTTCTTGTGAGTCTAGTAAGCGGCTCTGCAATCCGGGCGAAGTCCTGTACGAACTTCCGATAGTACCCTGCTAGCCCTAAGAAACTCCGTATCTCTGCCACTGTAGTCGGAGTAGACCATGCTTCTACTGCTGTCACCTTTTTCGGATCGACCGATATACCGTCGCCAGTCACCACATGACCAAGGAACTCTACCTTGTCCAAGAAGAACTCACATTTCGAGAGCTTCCCATAGAGCTTCTTCTTTCTGAGGGTCTCTAGCACGATCCTCAGATGTTCCTCGTGCTCCTCCGGTGTTTTCGAATAGATGAGTATGTCATCGATAAACACTACCACGAACTTGTCAAGGTACAGATGGAATACCTTGTTCATCAAGTTCATGAAAACCGCCGGGGCATTCGTCAATCCGAACGGCATCACCATGAACTCGTATTGTCCGTACTTGGTCCGAAAAGCAGTCTTCGGTATGTCCTCCTTCACTTTCAACTGATGGTACCCCGACCTCAAATCTATCTTGGAGAATACCCGCGCGCCGCTCAATTGATCGAAGAGATCGTCTATCCTCGGCAGCGGATACTTGTTCTTGATAGTATGGATATTCAAGGTTCGGTAGTCGATGCACATTCACACCGTACCATCCTTCTTCGGCACAAAAAGTACAGGGGAGCCCCATGGCGACGAACTCTCCCTGATGAACCCCTTCTCTATCAATTCGTCTATCTGCTTCTTTAATTCTTCAGCCTCCTTGTTGTTGATTCGATACACCAGTTGCGCCGTTGGCACTGCGTCGGGCACTAGATCAATAGAAAACTCGATGTCCCTGTCTGGCGGCAATCCTGGCAAATCTTCGGGAAAAATGTCCATGAACTCCGTGATGATGGGATGTGGGATCTCCTCTCCCTCGATCATAGCTCCGCAAATAGCTCCGTGCTGCTGCTCGACTGCTCCTCTCGCAAACTCGAATGTCGGTTCCTCCGAAGGACTGAATACAACACATCCTCGGTGACAGTCTATGCTGGCAAAATTCTTGCTCAACCAATCCATACCGAGGACAATGTCGAAACTCGGTAGTGGCATTACGAGTAGGTTGGCGTGCAACTCTCTACCTCCTAAGGTGATGCGCCTCTTCATGCAGATATCCTTGACTAGGATAATGCCTCCGCCTGTCATGATCTTGCAACTACCACCCAAAGATACAGACGCTATACTATGCTTGAATACGAAAGCTACAGAGATAAAACTATGGGATGCACCGGAATCAAACAAGGCTATAGCGGAAATAGAATCGAGAAGTATGGAACCTGCTATCACATCTGGTGTGGGCTCGGGCTCCTCAATAGTCATAGCAAAAGCTCGGCCCTGCTGGGGTGCTCCTCTCTGCTGGTGCTGGGCGAACCGCTGCTGTTGAGTGGATAGCGGTGGTCCTCGCGGCTGTGGGGCAGTTGGTCCTCTCTGTGCTGGAGCCGTCTCTCGTCCTGCTCGGTTGGGAGCCACTGCACAATCCTTCAGCTGATGTGAAGGTGATCCGCAGTATAAACACGATCCAAGTCTTGCTCTACAATCGTCCCAAACGTGTCCGTTCTTCCCGCAAAAGGTGCAACGCGGGGTCTGCTGGAACTACCTCTGCGTCTGCTGTGTCTGGGCTCTGACCGGACCTCGGTGCTGCTGATGTGCTGGGGCTTTACCGGTGGATTAGAATTGTTGCTGGTGCTGGAAAGTCCTTGGCTGCGACTGTGGACGCTTTGCCTGTGTTTGTTGATGGCTGCATCCGCTAAAAGTGTCTCGACTTCTCTTCGGCCTGTAGTTCAGTTCTTCCTCCACTGCTTGGGCGACCTCCAGGATCTCCTCATAGGTAGTAGCTCGTCTGGTGGCGATGGCTAGGCGAATCTCATACGATAATCCCTTCCTGAACCGCCGTGCTTTGTCTTCTGGGGTGCTGACTAAGTTCTCCGCAAAGCGACTGAGGCGCAAAAACTCTGATGTGTACTCGTCAACGGTGAGGTTGCCTTGCTCCAGATGCTCGAACTGGCTCACTAACGCCTCTCGTGCTACATATGGATAGAACTTCTTCTTGAATAACCGCTTGAACTCCTCCCAAGTTATGTTTGGAGCAGAAAAGCGGGGCTCGCCTTGGTACCATGTCCGTGCGATATCGAAAAGTTGTTCACTGACTGACTCTATCTTCAGATCTTCCGGGATTCGGGCCATCTTCAGATACCTCTCCATGTTCTCTAGCCACTTGTCAGCATAGACGATCTCCTCTGTCCCATAGAACGGCATGGGCCTAAAGTCCATGAAGTGTTTGGGATTCCCCGGTTGCTGTCGGGGAGCATCCCTCTGCTGGAGAACCTCTCGCAAAGTATCGTGAATGATGTTGGCCTGTTGTTGCATAAGTCCCAGCATGGTAATGTTGTCCAGGGATGGTGACGGGGGCAGTACAGATGCCGGGTACATCGCTGGCACAGAATGCATAGCAGGTGCTGGGTACATCGCTGGAGCTGGGTGCATGGCAGGCGATGGGTACATATAGGGTGCCTGCTGCATCATAGGTGTGGAGTACATGGCTGGTGGTGGATACGCTGCTGGTGCCGGCTGAGGAATGGGTGCTGGTGCTGGCGTCTGCGGAGGGAACTGTGGCGGAGGTGGAATGTCATTCCTGCGGAACCTCGAGTACTGTGGAGGGTCCGGTACGCTCTGGTGAGTAAGCTGACCTCCCTGAGTCTGAGGAGTCTCATAGGTGAAAAACCCGCCAGCCATCGGTGGCGTATTCAGTGCTGCGTTGTTCACGTCCTGCGGGTCCATTTACTGAAAACAAAGGAAATTATTAGACGATAGAATGATTCAAACAGGATGCATAAGATATTTAAAATCGAATATAGAGGTCAATGACGAAATATTTAACTCATGCAGACAGTCCTTAAGTTCCTATTCTTATTCCTAGTCACAGGCCCGCAGTAGTACGACTATCTTAAGTACTACCACGGTTTCGCTGGTCTTGCGAAACGTCGACCTGCATGGGCCACCATAAAAACATGTCACGACCCATACCCAATAATTTGGGCATGAATCATAAACACGCCCAGCCTACGCCGCAGAGTCGGCGGTAGAACGCTGTACAATATGATGAACAACCACGCAGTAAAATAAATCACAAGGAGTATTTAAGACTAAAACTCAACTCAGCTGTCATGAATAAGAATGGAATCGTCTCACAATGAAAGAGAGTCTAAATCAAAGTAATCTCTACTACATGTCTCATCTCAGCTCATAAATCAAATACAAGGTCTCAGCACTAACAAATGTCTAAGATAGAGCAGCGGGGTCAGCTGCTGAATAATCCTCCTGATAAACAAGGTCCGTCTCTAAGCCATCTCCCACATATAGGCCATACTCCTCGGGACACACGATCTCATCGCCATCACCTAAAATTTTGTTTGGTTACCAAGTCAGGATGGAACGAGTACAATTCACTGAGTGCAGTTCCAAATATATGAAATTGACTATACAACAGGGGTTAGCTTTTAGACATATGATTCATAAAATAAAATGAAGAAACACAATAAAACTGAATAAGAACAGAAAATGAAATGCAATAAAATACTCACCAACTGACTGACTGAAGTACCTTTGATATGTGATCGGTCTCGGAACAATTATGCGATACGGTCTACATGGTCTAAAGTTATACGGTCTACAGTTACACGGTCTACAGTTACACGGTCTACATGAAATATTGTAATGAAGAGATACTGTCTACAAAAATAGTAATCACGATCTACACAGTTTAAATGCAGTAAAAATAGCAATCACGATCTACACGGTCTACAAGATGTAAATGAAATAAAGATCACGATCTACACGGTCTACACGGTCTACACGGTCTAAGGTCAGATCACACATCGTTGGTACTTCACTGTTCCCGACACAACAAAGAATAAGATCATAAAACTGGAATCACACATCTATCCACTAATCACTGATGTATAGTAAGGATCAATAATGAAAACAAACAATAAACTGTACTCGCCTGGCATCCCGAGCTGCTGGCACTGGTCAGAGTCCAAATCGAGGTCCAAGGAACCTATTTAATGAATCACATAGTCAATATACAATTTGACATGAAGGTTTTGTGTTCTAATTACAAATTGTTTCATTGGTTCATTGTCTACCCCATGTACCCTCCCTAGTTAACCAACAAGGGTCCTTAGTACTAATGTCTAACAGATTCAGTGTAGACATAACTGTCTCCCAAGAACTTGGGTACTGGTACATTGGTTCCAAGTGTCACTACATATCTGGTTATAGGAAGATGGTTCTGCAGTTTTGGCTGGGGTGCTCTGCTTCAGGGAATAATATTGGTTTTGGACATTAGGTTTACCAATAGCTATCCAAGGTTTAAAGGGATCACAAAAAATAATACATACAATAATTCTAGACAACTTGGTTGTTTACCAAGGATTTTGGAGCTGAGTTTCCTGAATACTGAGCCACCAGGATTCATATTCATTTCAACTTCCTGGACTCATCCTCTAAGACTCTGCTATTAAGTTATGGGAGTAGCTGTTATGTGGCAATCTTTAACTCTACTCACCTACCCAGAGTCTCCAGTTTGGAGCTGGTTCAACCATTGTGTGAAGTCTATTGTTTTCCAGGATATGAATTCAGTCCCAGTTTGGTACTGCACAGTGTCTCAGGTTTGGGGTCTCCAATCAGTACTTCCATACAGAGCTTTAATTGGAAATAGGGTAGTCATTAGCTTCTCCTATAGATACCATATGCAACCCTGACTTCTATGTGGTACTTGAAGACTCTGGTCCTTGTACCAGATAGACATTTGTACCTGGTACCTAGGGTGCTGCCTTATTTATCTGCTATGGTTCTCGACTTGTTGTCAGGGATCAAGCCAAGTATTTCAGGTGAGGCATATGGCTACACTGTTAATGAAGGTCCATGGCTAGTCCTTGTGAGTACTGCCTTTTGTAGGTCAGTCCATCTGAAATCCTGGTACAGGATATTGAATCCTGACATTCTCGTTCTAGCATCACGAATATATCAGAAATCAGGGCAGTGATATCGGTCAGTACAAGCAAACTTATGATGGCTCTTTCTAGTGTCTGTTATGCAAATTACCTATGGAGGGTCTTTGATTATCATAGATGAGTCACCCAACATCACTGATAGTCCCAGGATTTGATTCCAGGTTACCAATATTTGAATTTGTGTTCTCTACTCCTGTTACCAAGTGTTCTACCCATTATTCCCTGTTACACATCATCCCATTATCTTAATGAGAATCTGGTACACCTTTTCAGCGTTCGTTAGTATCAGGTATCGTTAGGATACTCTGCCCAGTGTTCAGTTGGGCACGAAGTATCCCAGGAGTCGACACGATACAAAAAGGGGGTATGTCTCTAGTTACTCTCTGATGCAGGAAACAATATACAGTTCTTCACCTGATCCTCTCACGAGTGCATAGATTTAGCCCCCCACTTGTTTGCTACCTATTCATATCATCTAAGTTGGATACACGAGTAGGTGTATCCCATGTTGCATCTTCCACAGGAAGGTATTAAGTATTACAATTCCTTGGTTTAGTCTCTAGTATTTAACAGGAGTATTCGAAAGTAGGAAGAATACCTGGTAGTTCAAACTCGAGATTAGAAGTCTCCTCGTATCTCTTCCTCTGGGTTAGGCGACAGGCAGAGGCACTTGCTAGGGTTTGATGCTAAAGAAGGATCGAATGCCTACTATATATTTATATATCAATATTCGGTTGGTGGTGGAAGGATAGGGTGGTTGGATTTAAACCAGGATTTTGATTTACCTCCCTCGAATTTGAATTCACTCCAACTATGGAGAATCTAATTCGAATCCCAGGGATTGCCAGGCTGTGGCTTGTTATTCCCAACATTTCGAATTTAAGTACAGGGATGAGAGTATATAGGTTTTAAGGACTCCAAAATTGAATCCCTTTATGCTGATTGTGTACTAGACCTATGTCGACCCATACCAGGGTACATGGCATGTTTCTGAATTTAAAAAAAAACAACAATTGTTTTTAAGGTCCCTGTTTAGGTTCTTTTGCAAAGAACCCCCCTCCTCTTTTCTTTCATTCCATCAATGCCTCTAGTTGTATTTATAAGTGAAATAAAGGAAACAGGTGTCATATTTAAAGTTTGAAATTTAGATAGATAATAATTAATAAATGTCAAAAAAAGTTAACATGTTGATAAATGGTCAAGGAGTTTACAAATAATGCTGGTCAGGTGATTATGTCTTATAAAGGAACATATTTCGGAAAGGCTTATTGTACTGAAGGGATGTTCAAACTTTAACTTGCAACTCCAGTTGAGATGATAAATGCAGTCTCTATTTCTGATTATTCTCTTGAGTTGTGGCATAATAGACTAGGACACGTTTATTGTAAAATAATAAACAAGATGTCCAGTCTAGGACTTATCTCCAAATTGGGGGTAAGGAGTTGGAGAAGTGTGAGGTCTGTGCGTAGACGAAGATCACCAGAAAACCGTTCAAACGGGTAAACCAAAGTACAGATCTTCTGGAGTTGGTACCCTCAGATATATGTGACTTCAAGCAGTTCTCCACAAAGGTCGGGATGAAGTATTTTATTACTTTCATCGATGATTTCTCAAAGTACGCGTTCGTTTATTTGCTCAAGTTTAAAGATGAAACGTTTGAGAAATTTAAAATTTTCAAGGCTGAAGCCGAACGTCAAACCGGACAACAACTCAAGGGACTCATAAGTAATCGAGGTGGAGCATATATGTCTCATGAATTCACATCATTTTGCAGAGAACACGAAATTGTCAATAAGACGACTGCTCCGTACTCCCCTCAATCAAATGGTGTTGCAGAAAGAAAAAACAGAACGTTAACAGAGATGATGAACTCAATGTGTTGACTGCGGGTCTTCCAAATTGCTTCTGGGGCGAAGTAGTGCTTACAGCTACTTTTATTCTGAATAGAGTACCGTATGCAACTTTCAATGTCACTCCTCATGAACTATGATTCAAGGCCAGATCCAACATGAATGTTATTCGAGTGTGGGGGTGCCTGGCGTATGTGAAGCTTCTATATTTAAAGATTCAGAAGTTAGAAACAAGTACTACGAAGACAATCTTCCTGGGTTATGCCGATAAGAGTGATGCTCAGAGGTTCCTTGATATTGAATCTAATCATATCATTGAGTCTCGCGATACAGAATTCTTTGAAAATAAATTTATAAGGCACAAGAACATTGTTCTCACAGATATTCCGGTGAATAGTGTGAGTGCACAGGAGATTGAAGCTCCTTACAAAGATGTAGTCCAAGAAGAAGTTGTTGTTACAAGAACAATTGTTGAACCAGAACTCACAGAACCTGTGTCCAAGTGAGTGAGAAGGCAGAAGAACTTCGGAGAGGATTTCGTCACCTATCATATGGAAGCAGATCCGCTTACCTATAATGAGGCGATGAAAACCAGAGATGATGTCTTGTGCAAGGAGGCTATTAATGATGAATATGACTCGATAACCTCCAACAAGATGTGGGTGTTGGTCGATCTTCCTGAAGGAGCAAACCCAATCGAATTTAAATGGATCTTCACGAAGAAGATGAAAGTCGATGGAACAATTGATAAGTTCAAGGCTAGGCTGGTATTCAAGAGGTTTTCTCAGAAGCAGGGGATTGGTTACTTTGACACTTATGCTCCAGTAGCATGGATGAAGACCATCAGGATATTGATTGCTCTAAGTGCAATTCACAAGCTAGTTATTCATCAGATGGATGTCAAAACTGCTTTCCTGAATGATGAGTTGACTAAAGAGATTTACATGCAATAGCCAGAAGGATTAATCGTCAAGGGCCTCGAAGACAAAGTCTGCTAGTTGGTGACTTCTCTGTATGGTCTAAAATAAGCTCCTAAGATGTAGCATGAGAAGTTTGATAAAGTCATAAGATCAAACGGCTACAGGATCAGCGAAAAAGACAAGTGTGTGTACACAAAGTTTGCCTACGAGAAAGGAGTTGTTGTTTGTCTGTATGTGGACGACATGCTAATATTGGTAACAGATCTAGCAAGTGTCATTGAGACAAAGAAGTTCCTCTCGTCTAAGTTCAGCATGAAGGACTTAGGGGAAGCTGATGTTATCCTAGGGATAAAGATCATTTGGACGAAAACTGGAGTGGCATTGTCACAGTCTCATTACATTAAGAAGATGCTAATACGCTATGGATATCAGGATCTTCCAGGGACAGATACATTGTACAGGTGTGACAAGAAGCTGAAGCCAAATCCAAGAGAAAATGTCAGACAGTTGAAGTATTCAAGCATAATCGGAAGTTTGATGTATGTGACAGGCCTGACATAGCTTTTGTCGTGAGGATGCTGAATCGGTTCACGAGCATTCCAGGTATGGAGCACTGGAAAGCTGTGAATAGGGTTATGAGATACCTTAAGACAACTCAGAAGTATGCACTGTACTACTGCGGAGATCCAACAGTAGTGGAAGGCTTCAGTGATGCAAGCTGGTGCTCAGAAGTAGAGAGTGAAAGGTCCACAGGAGGATACGTATTCTCAATGGGTGGAGCTGCTCTATCGTAGAAGTTGAAGAAGCAGTCTATCATCTCACACTCATCTATAAAATCTGAGTTTTATGCACTAGCAGCTGCATCAGATGAAGCAGAATGGCTTCGGAAGCTCATGTATGATCTTTATATAGTTAGTGCATAGATTTCGACAGTGCTGATTTACTGCGACAACCAGGTGACTGCAGCGGTGGCATTAAATAACCTCTTCAACGGCAAGAAGTGGACTATGCGATTAAGGCACAAGTCAGTGAAAGATCTTATTAAAAAATGAGTCATTGTCGTAGTGGATGTTTGGATCCAGGAGAATCTGGCGGATCCATTTACCAAAGGTCTCAAGCGCCAGCTGGTTGAAGACACAGCATGTAAAATGGGCTTGAAGACACTCTGATATTGTGTCTTTGTAATTCTACTATAAAATTTTATGCTATTAGTTCAAAGAAAAATCTATTAGGCATCTAGCTTTTAGTTCAAAGAAGGATCATTGACTGGAAGAATATTAGGAACACTGGGTAAACCTTTAGAAATTACGGGGTCACTAACCCAGACCACTGTTAACAGTGGGTAATCCTTGGAAAATACGGTGTTACGGACCCAGAACCACTGTTGTCTACTGTTTGTTCTTTGTATACAATAAAGTCCTGTGAAAGGATGGCTTGGAAGCCTTAATGAGTTCTCAAGCATTTGGGATGTCCAACGTGCTTTACAGGAAGCACGGGTAGAACAGCACTACAAAGGAGCATAGTACTCCATGCTACAGTGGGGTGACACGACATGAGGTACATAGTGAGGATAAAGTCTCGACTTCGGACCAAGTCACGGCGGCGTAGCACCACACATAGGCAAGTAGGCCTAATATTGTAGAATGAAGAGTGGTAGACAGCACTACAAAGAGGTTGGGTCTCATGTTACTGTGGTGTGACACCACATGAGGTAGTGCCTCGGCTTTGCAAGCCATGTCACGACGGCGTAACACCGCAAGGAAGCGAAAGGCTTCATGCTGGGTAATTTGGTACTACAAAGAGTCTGGGCTTCATGATACAGTGGTATGACACCACATGAGACATTGCCTTGGTTTTGGGCCATTTTATAGTGACGGAGCATTGCAAGAAAGCAAAAGGCTTCATGTCAAGACTCTTTAAAAGAACTCACCTAGAGTGTATGGATAGAGATATAGGTCGTCTCTTGAAAAAATCTTGTATACACCCAAAATATATACACCGAAACCAGGCTGGCACAGGACCTTTAATGTGCAGCCAGAAGCACAGTTGATGTCATTATGTAAGTGGAAAGAATTGTAGTTATGGTGCAGAATTCAAGGCTTAGTCCATTCTTATATCATGTTATTATTTAACCCATGCGAAAAGATTCAAGTCGTAGCAACACTTCTTCTAATGCATGATAGGCAGTTACTGTGGGGAACGCTCAACCCATATATTGAGATATGTAGGATATTGTTGGTATTTTTGTCTTTAGAATAGGAAAGATAGTCTCACATCGGCTACACCAAATGATAAGTATCTCAATATAATGCATTGCTTATGTTGAGGTGTACACATGAGGTGTGGTGGGGCACAAGTGTATGCCATATGAAAGTATTTTTCTAGAAGGAAAAAAGGATTAATTCCAACAAGGATGGAAGTTAATGTTTGTCGTTAATTTAGATTTGGACTCGGACTCGAACTCGGACTCGAACTCCAGGATGCCTCGTGCATGCACGGGCGTGTGTTCGGGAGGTAGGCGTAGACTGGCACTCGACTATGCTGATTGTGGGATAATCTAAAATATTAAACTCTACTTTAGAGTATTGGTATTTTAGTCCCACATCGGATAGGAGAAATATTGAAGTCTCACTCCACTCTATAAATAGAGCCACTTGGCCTCCTTTCTAAGATGCACCAAAGAAGAGAGTTAAGGGAGTCCGTAAAGTCCAGGAAGCCCGTTCAAGTCTCAAAAATTGACTAAACGAGCTTCCAGAAGTTCTTTAAGAACTTGCTGGTTCCTAGAAGTGGATCGTATAAAGGTGAATCTTTCTTTGAGCAACGGTGATCTGATCACCCCAGCAAATCTGCCTTTCTCTTTCTTCTTTCCTTCTATTCTTCTCTGATCTAATCAGAAACCACTTGTGGGCTTTCGTTGCTGCTGCTACGAAATTCATTTGTGCATTCTTCGAAGTGTTACATTTGATTTCATCTCTCTGAATTCTCTAGGATCTTAGTTGTCCACCTTCCTCGAAGTGTTGCCAAATCACTCTGTCGACTCACGTTCTTCCATCTAAGATCTATTTCGGGATTAACAGGTTGACTTAGTCAAGGCTCAGCGGTTATCTAGTCTACTGATCCGACAGGGTATATATATATAGCCGAATTTGATTCCAATAACTTCGTCTTACAAATAGTATAATATTTTGCCCTAGCGGTATACCAGCCGGTATACGGCTAGATTCAAAATTTTGTTCCATATTTTTTGTCAATCCAGTAGTATTCTTTTTATCTTTGTAGGATACTGGTATAAAATTTCTTTCAAATAGTGCAACGGCTATAGTCCAACGAAGGGGCTGTAGCGGTGACAACTATATATTGAGCACTTATTTACATGTGCTATTTAAAGCACTTGAGTCCTTTCTTCTATAACTTCTCGGAGTCTAAAATTCTTGGACCTTATACTTAAAAAACCACATACTCCAAACATCTCCACACTCGAGATATTTCATTTGTCAAATCTATTTTAGGTAAAGTTTTGATTGAATTATAAATTGCGATCTTCAAATTGTTCTGAGAAGATCACTATATTTCTTGTAAGAGGTTGAAGCCCGCAAGCATTCGTATCAAAGCTTGTATAGGAATAAAAAAATCTCTTCAAATTAAAGTTTTATGAAGTTGGTCAGCACTTCGGATCAAAACTTGCAAGTGTAAGTATTTTTACAATAGTGGATTAATGCCAGATAAAGTTTCGGGACCGAAGTGCCTTATGGAGGTTATCATGATGCATCGGGTGTATTCTTGACTCTAGCAATTATTTTTAAATTTTCTATTAAAAATCCTTAATTGTGCTTAATTATTCATTAAACTCTATTCATCTCATTTTCCTATTCCCCCTCCAGGGTACTTTCAATTGGTATTGGAACGATGGCTCTATTTTTAGGCTTCATATCATTAGAGTAGATTATTTATCTATTATGATATCTTATTTCTCCTCAAATAAAGAGATTTCTACTTCTAGTAGTATAGACAACCATAGTTCTTCTCAATGCAACAAATATTCTAAAATGAAATACTTGATTACTAAATCCTTAGAGATGCTTGAAGATTTTCGTTCCACGAATGAATAACTTTTGGAAAAGAATGTTCATTTAGAAGAAGCAAATGAGTTGTTAAGAAATAATAATAATATTTTAGTATCTAAAGTTGATTATCAAAGCTCTTTTTGCTTTTCTATAAAGAGTTTAAATAAAAAAATAATTTTGAAAATCAAGAGACTCATTTCATCACTATAATAATTCAATATGTGAAATCATAAGTTAATATCTTTGCATGATCCTTCTATAGATTCTTTAAAGAAACAAAATGATTATTTTATCTCTAAGATTAATTCCTTTGAAAAATATAATAGTTTGAATTCTAAATTTGATTATCTTACTACTTTGCTTGATGATTGTCGTTAAAGCGTGAGAAGCTTATAATCAAATCCTATCATGCTCATTTTAGAGATATTCATCACCATAGTATGTCACATGATTACTATCATGCTCGTTCTGATACATGGGCACATACTAGTACTAGGTACTTTATTACTTGTGTATTGGTCACATGAGTTTTATTTGTCCTATTTGTATGAGTTTCATTATCAATGCTAGAGTATATGTTACTTGGGTTACTATAGGTAACAAATGTGGGTCAAAGTTTGCGGAGCGTATTGGTGGTTACTAGGCTATAACGATCGTCTTCCAAGTAATTGAATCAACACAATCGTGGTGGTTGCGACGTTAAATGATTCTTAATCAGTTGTTAAAATTATTGAATCTAGCATTTTTGATATATGGCTACTAGTTCACATTGATGTCTTTTATATGTTCTTATCTAAATCAATGTGAGATATGGTACTAGCGTGCTTAGTTCACATAGTCTCTTAGTAGTAGTACTTCAATCATTCTTCTTCAATAATGGCACTCGCGAGGGAGCGAACACCCCAAAGCTCGCAGTAGTCGATGCAAGGGTTTGATCCTAACTTATTCTCCAGGGGTTTCTCTGATGGGCATCTCGCTTCCCTTCTAGATGTGCAAGATTCACAACCTATGGTTAACTTTGGTCAAGGCTGCTGCACCTGACCACTGGGCCTACTAGAGCACCTCGTCGCTGATTAGCTTTGAGAAAGGGGGTAGGTTAATGAATGCAAATCATGTGACTCGGAGGAGGACAAAGAGAAGAGAAAGAAGGATGAAGAGGAGAGAGAGAAGGAGCAGTAGCCGGGTTAAATAATTTATAAGTAGGATGGAGTGGGGTGGGCTTAAATAACTGTTGTCAATAATTTTTAGCTTCATTAGATACAAATTAATAATCTCAACAATTAGATTTAACTTGGTTAAAATCCTACGGATAGAAATAATTGTGCACATTATGCTCCTTTAAAAGGTGTGCTAATTATATAGGAGTGATCGGGATCCCCGCTATTAAGCATACTCGAATATTTTTGAAATAGCAGTCATTGGATCTATCTTCTTTGACTGTATAGATTAGCTCAATATCTTGCAATAAATTGAGTAGTTAAAAGAATTAATTTGTCTGGTCCAAAAAGGCAGATCCAATAACTGGTATTACTGAAACATTCAGATTGCTTAATAGTGGGGTTTCTGTTCTCTCTCTCTACCCCTATATATATATATATATATATATATATATATATATATATATATATATATATATATATATATATACATATATATATATATATATATATACATACATATATATATATATATATATATATATACATACATATATATATATATATATATAATGAGGATGAAGAGAGTTCGGGATTCCCGCTCTTAAGCATCCCCACATGTTATCCGAGATAGTAGCCATTAGATTGCTTTTTATCGTTCATATTAGATAAAAATCTCGAAAGAAATTGGATAGTTTAAGTATCTAATATAAATCGTAAAAAAAAGAAGACAATCTAACGGTTGCTATTTCGGAGAACATACGGAGATACTTTAAAAGAGGGATCCTAATCCTACCTCTCTCTCTCTCTCTCTCTCTCTCTCTCTCTCTCTCTCTCTCTCTCTTTATATATATATATATATATATATATATATATATATATATATATGACCCATAGTCTAGTGGTAGTGGTTGTAGTGCACTGCTCCCGTTGGGGTGAAGCACTATGTAATAGGCTCGTGGCAAGTCAGACGTGGTCGGGAACTGTCATGCCTTGCGCCTGCATATATATATATGGTTGTAGTGCACTGCTACCGTTGGGGTGAAGCACTATGTAATAGGCTCGTGGAAAGTCAGACGTGGTCGGGAACTGTCATGCCTTGTGCCTGCATATTCGGGTATGGGTTATGAGCGCGGCCAGCCTACGCTGTAGAATCGGCGGTAGTTAGCTGTCTGTACCTCGATAGTCATCAATTAATCTCAAGATCAATCTTTTGCTCAATCATGACACTAGACAAGAAACAAAACCAAGCCAACACACGATCATAACATCCACTATCACTTTGAGTACATATACATGTTCCATCTCCGAAGACAAATACGATAATTCATATCCTCAAAGAAATAGCTCATACATCTAATACATCTGTCTAATACATCAAAGGTAGTATGTCCTAATCTTCTTACAGTCTTCCAGAACCTTCCCCGAGTCGTCATCCAATCCAAGTCATGTCCTTAAGCCCTGGCCTAATAAGTCAATGATCCAATTAGGAAAGAAGAAAAGTACAACCCTCCAAATAAATGTCGTACGATACAAAATAAAGTAATAAAGTAAATACGAAAAATAAATGAACCCAATCATGTGACGCGAGACAATGTCATGCAATGCAACCCGCAACATGAACAACTATGAGAATAACCATGATCAAGAAAAACATGAATATAACCATGTGCAATTGAAATGCCGTGTTCAATATGTGGTCGACTGTGGTAATCTGGCACATCCGAAGATGGCTATTTTCGATAAGAGTATGGCACGACATTCGTGAGGTGTATGTGTGTTATTTCTGATATGTACGATATCAATTGGGTGTGACCACATACCTACTTGGCATTTTCCCTCCCCAAGACATGAGTCGTGATCAATATACGATAAATATGTTACAAGTCATGACCAATATACGATAAACAAGTCATAAGTCATGATCAATGTACGATAAACAAATTACGATCAAGACCATGAACAATAAACATGAATCTGGATCAAGAACTCAATCATAAACAATAATTAGGATCACGTGCCAAGACTATGTTGCAATATGAGACATGCCATGACAAGAAAATGTTGCATTTATAAGGTATTAAGAACATATATGTATTTGCTTCGGGTCCGAATCATTGACTCTAAATCACCTATAAAGAATAATATGAAATAATCAAAAATTTCTAAATCCTTAGGATACCAATCTTCTAACCAACTAATAAAACTAAATAGTTAGCTAACAAAGTCACTAATCAATACTAGTAATTAAATATTAACACTAGCTAAACTTAAACATGACTAAATAATAAGTAATCAATATTTACTAATTCCTCAACCCCCTTTTTCTTTTCTTTCCAAAGTCTGACCCAACCTAGCCCATCCATTAAATCCATTTCCAATCCTTTCTTTCTTTTTCTTTTTTCTTTTCTTTCTCATTTCTGGGCCTTAGCCCGGCCTGCTGACATATTTATTTATTTCCTCTTTTTTCTTTAATCTCTCCTGGACTTGGCCCAACTTCTTCTTAAAGAAAACCAATCTCTAATTCTTTTTTTTCCTTATATTTTTTTTCTGGCTTTAACCCACAGGCCCAGCCTTCAGTGGACACCCGGCCCACCCTAACCCACATACCTACCCAACGTACGAATACACAAACCCTAAAACTCTCTCTCTTCAAAACACTCACAGAGCCGCCAGCTATTTCTCCTAACGCTAATTCTCATACCAACACACACTCTCTCCCACTCTCTCATTCTCAGAGGGTTCGAGAAGAAAATAAAGAAGAGGGAGGAGAAGAACACGAAAAAAGAAAGAGCATGAGGAAAGAGGAAGGAGGAAGAAGAGGAACACGCCTAGGGTTCTGGCGAGGGTTCGAAAATGCTCCGATAGGCAGCGCTAAACAAGCACTCCGGTCTAGCAGAACAAGGAGGCGACTATCAACGAGAAGCGGCGGAGCTTGTGGCAAATCTGACTCGACGACGACTCCAGAGGTAAAAACGAGGAGGCGATGGCAAGGAGGGCTTCACAGATCAGATCTGGCCATGGGAAGGCGACCAAAGGAAGCTCGAACGATAGAGAATGGTTTTGAATTGGTGGTGGCTCTGCTACGACAAGGAGGAAGGCGGCAGAGCGGTGGGTCTCAAGGAGAGGGGAAGTGGTCTTTTGGTGCTAGAGACGGCCATAGTCTCAAGGAGCGGTGGCACAAAGATCGAGGAAGATGATAGCCAGAGGAAGCAACTCCGACCGATGGGGTCAGATCTTGGCCACGACGGCTACTTGCGGGAGGCGGTACTGCAGCCGGATCTCGGTGCTCAAGGAAATGGTGGCACTCCGACGAGGAGGAAGAAGTCGACGAAGGTCAGGAGACTCAGCCAGTTGGACACAGCAACTCCGGTGGTGAGGTCGGCCGGATACTTGAGGAGGCAAGGAAGAGCTTAGGGTTAGGGTTTCAGTGATCCATTGCAGCGTGTCCTATGGAAACGAAGAGCAGGACACGTGATTATGTCGTGAGTGTTGGATATATGGGTGTGTCATATGGCTACACAGGACACGAAATAGTGTTGGAAAAGATGTATTATAAAGTGGTATGTGTGTCCGTGTCCTCGAGGTCGGACTTGGGGACACGAGAAAGATGACGTAAATGCTAGAGGACTAATGATACTGATATAATATGGACACTTGGAAACTTGTAGAAAAGTTGGAATGATTAATACTAATGATGATTAAGAATATTTATAGGGGTATGAAACTTCGGTTCCAAGTTTGGTGGTAAGAAAGTAGTTAGGAAGATGTTACAATGTAGTTAGAGAATTAGTTAGTTAGTTACACTTAACTTTGTAATTAGTCACATAACCAATTAATTAAGCCTCATGCCTAAATAACCATCTAGAAACTTCCCACTCTAATAATTATAGAATTGGCACTCCCTCTTCATGGATTCCTAATTATCTAACTTCTACTCCAAAAATTTCTAAAATACCACTCCTAATAATGAATAATAAAATAGCTAATAAAGAATTTGGAAAAATATAATTTTTTTTTTCAGGAACGGTAGTTAATGATTAAGCATGATTAAGAGTATAGAAATGGCGTGATTAAGAGTATAGAAACGGCACGAAGGTTAAAACTAGTTTAGGCACGATCGGAAATAGAATCAATATTTAAGGAAAAAAACATATTTGGCACGACTAGACACAACTAGAATTAATTGGATATAAAAATTGAAAATGGCACGATCAATAATGATCAGAAATTAGTCAGGTACGAAGTGAAACAAAATTTAGTTATGACTAAGCACGATAATCGTATACAAGGATTTGAAATAATTTAGTACGATCAAGGTAATTGAATACAGGGATTTGAAGATAGCATGATTAACAACGACCAAGCGTTAAATAGGCACGAGGTGTAAATGAAATTTAGTTATGACTAGTAAAATTAAAGTCATCAAGGCATGATCATCTAAGCACAATAAAATTAAACTTAGGCACAACTAAACCGAAATGGCCGAGTCACGGTCATATTAGAATTGAAGCATGATTACGATCAAAATTATCTGGTTATGGTCAAAATCATATAGATATGATCAAAACCAAAATTATTTGGCCCGATTATATAGTCATGGTGAGCAAAATCACCTGACCATGACTAAGAATGGCCAAAGTTATCTATGATCGATTACAGAATCAAAGTCGTTTAGGTACGAAAATGAAATTAAAATAACTTAGGAATAATAAATGATGAAATCCTAAATCATTTAGACACGATTTAAGGATAGAATTGAAACATGGTCAAAACAGAATATCTAAATAGGATCAACTATGGGGGACGGCTAATAATAGTCAAAATCATGACTATTTAGATACAATCAAAGAAATACTTTAGTCGTTTAGGTATGATCGAAATCTCAATTAGGAATAATCAATCCTGAATCGCTTAGACACAATTAAGGGTGGAATCAAAGTATGGTCAAAGTCGTTTAGGCATGATATAGTTACGACAAATAAATTTTCTAGGCAGGATCTCGACATAATCAAAATCATATGGTTAGGATGATAGAATCAAGTTATGATAAAGTCAAAATTCTAAGTATGGCATGACCTATCGATAAAATGTAGGCACAATTAAAGGCCAAGCTTTTAGGTATGATCAAAGGTCAAAAACTTAGGCATGATATAGATGATTCAAAATCGTATGAAACGATTGAAGGATTGTCCAAAGTCATCTAAGAATAGTCAAAATCATTAAAGTCACGATAGAGTCAAAAATCTAGGCGTAGAGTGACTGGTCAATAGAACTTAGACATAATCAAAGTTAAAGTCCTCTAGGCATGATCAAAGCTAAAGAGTTAGGCACGATTAGAAATTGAAAATGTAGTCATGGTTGAAATTACTTAGGCACGAAAATAATAGAATCAAAGAAATCTAGTAGTGGATCAAAATAAGAATCTGAATCTAGTTACGATCAAAATATATAAACGAAAACTAGTAATATTTCCAAAAAAATGGAATCGAAATATAGTCATAGTTTATGGAAGAATCGACAGCTAGCAAAATTAGAGTTCAGACATGGTAGTTTAGAGAATCATCAAAAATAATTTTATTGAAAGTCAACTGGAAAGGAAAGTCCTACTACAAGATAGAGAAAATCAAATAACTACAAGATATGATAGAAAAGAAAGGAAATACAAGGTAATCACCCTCATACTACTACAACTACTATAAGGTCTCCTTGACCATTATTCCTCAATCACTTCTCTATCTATAAATTCAGAAATGCAACTAACAAATCATGAATCCATCACTCCATGAGAATCAAACTCTAGAATCTCCTGTGTAGACAATGTCTGACTCTATGGTCACCTGATCCACAATGGAGGCATTGTCCCAATCTCCCTTTATATTTATTCCACTTGTATCCCGATCTCTTGCATAAATTGCAGATAACCTCATACGGCTTTTAAATAGGATCTGACTCTTGAAACAACTGTTGCATCGGAACCTGATCCTGAGAAACCTCTTGCTGACCTTGATGGCGTTCGTCGATCCAGAAGATCCTTGCCTTGATCTCTATCTCTCTTGCATTTCAGATCCAAATCAACTTCTATTTTCTGAGCTATGGATATTATATCAGCATAGGTACTAGCACCATTAGCTATGACATAGATTCTAATCTCTTCATTTAAGCCATGAGGAAACCTTCGAGCCTAACTTTAGGATCTTTTACCATGCTCTCAACAAATCTACTAAGCCTGCTAAACTCGAATGCATACTCATCAACTATCATATCACTTTGCTTTAGATTCTAAAATTGCCTCTCTAACATCTCCTTGGAAATGGCCAGGAATAAATTCCTTTTGAATTACTTTCTAAACTTCTCCCAAGTCAGATTAGGATTTGCTATCTTAGGTTTAGTCCTAAACCAAGTTCTAGATAAGTCATGAAGTTTGAGTCCAGCGGCTTCTATCTTCAAATTATTAGGAAGCCGTACAAATCGCAAAATCATTTCTATGTCATCCAGCCACTCATCAGCACATAATATCCCTTCAGTGACACAAAAACTCTCAGGGGCCCATTTTCTTAAAATCCAGAATGGTCCCCTCCTTAGGTGCAAAAATCTTCTGACTTGCTACTTTATCTATTGCTGCCAAGGTGCTAACTGATGCTCTCTATTCCTTCTTTTATAACAGTTATCTGTTCCCGTTGTGCTTTGGCTTGAATCTTATGTGCCTCCATTATTTCTTTAAAAATCTCAAATATCTGCTCCCCACTCATAGGTAACTCCACATGAATAGGATTGGTCAAAATGGATTCTTGGGTTGGAAGAGATAAATGAGGTAAAAGTGGTAAAAGAGTTTTGGTCTCTTCAGAAGTCACGGGACAAGATGAAGACGATTCTCTGGGACCAGTAATGTCCAAATAACGTCTTCGAGTCACTCTCTTTCCTTTATCCATTCTGGAAAAAGAAGAAAAGATAATGAGATTCTAGGATTAAACCACTTAGAAATATTTAGGGAAGCAACTAGTATAAGGAATATATGCATAGGATTCTTATAATACTCTACTCCTATTCACAAGGAATAAGCAAATAGTTAGATTGAGAATTCCTAAGTCATGATTGAGCATTCCTATTCTCGCAGGCTCCCAATGGTACTGTAATCCTAAGCACCATTAGATACACCTGCATGGGCCACCATAAAAATGTATCATGCCCCGTGCTCGTATATTCAGGTATGGGTTGTGAGTGCGTCCAGCCTACGTCGCGGAATCGGCAGTAGTTAGTCATGTAGACCTCGATAGTCATTAATTAATTTCAAGGTCAATCTTTTGCTCAATCATGACACTAGACAAGAAACAAAACCAAAACCATGCCAACACATGATCACAACATCCACTATCACTTTGAGTACATATACATGTTCCATTTTTGGAGATAAATTCGCCAATCCATATCTTCAAAGAAATAGCTCATACATCTAATACAGCTGTCTAATACATCAAAAGTAGTATGTTCTAATCTTGTTAGAGTCTTTCAGAACCTTCTCCGAGTCGTCATCCAATCCAAGTCATTTCCTCAAGCCCTAGCCTAATAAGTCAATGATCCAGTCAGAAAATGAGCAAAATACAACCCTCCAAACAAATATCGCACGATACAAAATAAAGCAATAAAGTAAATATTAAAAATAAATAAACCAGATCATGTGATACGAGACAATGTCATGCAATGCAACCTGCAACACGAACAACTATAAAAATAACCTTGATCAAGAAAAACACGACTATAACCATGTGCAATTAAAATATCATATTCAATATGTGGTCGGCTGGGATAATCTGACATATCCGAAGATGGCTATTTCATATAGGAGTACGGCACGACATACGTGAGATGTATGTGTACTATTTTCGGTATGTACGATAATAATTGGATGTGACCACATACCTACTTGGAATTTTCTCTCCCCAAGACATGAGTCATGATCAACATACGATAAACATGTAGTCATAACCAATATACGATAAACAAGTCACAAGTCATGATCAATGTACAATAAACAAGTCATGATCATAACCATGAACAATAAACATGAATCAAGATCAAGAACTCAATCATGAGCAATGATCAGGATTGTGTGTCAAGACTGTGTCACAATATGAGACATAACATGACAAGAAAATATTATATTTATAAGGTATTGAGAACATAAGTAAGGAGTGTACTTGCCTCGGGTGCAAATCATTGACTATAAAATCACCTATAAAGAATAGTAGGAAATAATCAGAAATTTCTAACTTCTTAGGATACCAATCTTCTAACTAACTAATAAAACTAAATAATTAGCTAACAAAGTCACTAATCAATACTAGTAATTAAATATTAATACTAGATAAACTTAAACATGACAAAATAGTAACTAATCAATATTTACTAAATCCTCAACTCTTTTTTTACTTTTCTTTCCAAAGTCTGGCCCAACCTAGCCCATCTATTAAACCCATTTCTAATCCATTATTTATTTTTCCTTTCTTTCTCATTTTTGGGCCTTAGCATGGCCTACTGACATATTTATTTATTTTCTCTTCTTTTTCTCAATCTCTCATGGACTTGGCCCAACTTATTATTAAAGAAAACCAATCTCTAATTCTTTTTTTCTATTTCATTCTGGCTTTAACCCACAGGCCCAGCCTTCAGTGGACATCTGACCCACCCTAATTCACATACCTACCAACGCACAAATATACAAACCCTAAAACTCTCTCTTTAAAACACTCACAGAGCCGCTAATCATTTCTCCTAACCCTAATTCTTATACCAACCACACTCTCTTCCACTTTCTAATTCTCTAGAGGGTTCGAGAAGAAAATAAAGAAGAATAAGGAGGAGGAGAACACGAAGAAGAAAGAGCATGAGGAAGCAGGAAGAAAAGGAACGCACCTGGGGTTTCGGCGAGGGTTCGGAAAAGCTCCGATAGGCGGTGCAAAACAAGCACTCCTGTCGAGCAGAGTAATGAGGTGAGTGTCAACGAGAAGCGACAGAGCTTGTGGAAAATCTGACTCGACGAGGGCTCAGAAGGGAAAGATGAGGAGGCAATGGCGAGGAGGGCTTCACAGCTCAGATCTGGCCACGGATAGACGGCCAGAGGAAGATCGAATGGTGGAGAATGGTTTCTAAGTGGTGGTGGTAGCTCTGCTACGACGAGGAGGAAGGCGATTGTAATGACCCGCACCCACTTTTCGGATACGGGACGTGTCCAAGCCAGCCTACGCCGCAGAGTCGACGGTAGAACGCTGTCACGGTCAAGATGCTCAAAATCACAAAAGATACATTTATTGCTCATTCACATTATTAAATCAACTTTACAAATTACAAGGTTTTACAACTTCACATTTGCTAGAAAATATAATCTCTCACAAAATAGAAAAGACAGCTAATTTAACTATCTAGGTTGACCTCTGCATATCTATGCCTTCCCAGTACTAAGAGTGATCGCGGCTAAACCTAAAAAATGTTAGTTTTCAGTCAGAAATAGAACAAGTACATTCTCATAACAGATTCAATAAATGACAAAATCCATAAATCTGTAAATAGTAATAAAATACATGACGAAAAGATAAACATAGAATTATGGCAAAAACTGAGCATGATGAAAATGACAAGTGAGTACTAAAACAGAGAAGACCTGTAGCCAGCAATATATACTGTAGAATCAGACACTGTACCTATCTAGTGAGTTGAAATACTACTTCGACATGTAAACGGCTAAGGGTAAATCCGGCACCCCGCACATAAAATATGCGACTGCTATTAGGCAAGAATAAGATCCGACATCCCGCACGTGAAGTATGCGACTGCTATTAGGCAAGAATAATTTTGGGTTTGTTTACATGTCTAGAATATTTTCCAATCCGACCAGTACTCATGGATCCAAATAGGTCACGAACAAGATAATAAATTGGTCACGAACAACATGTAAAGAATCCATAACTACTATCTCGTGTAACATCGTGTCAAGAACCAATGGAATATCAATTTAAATCACTACTACGTACATGATTCATAGAGATAATCAAATATGAGATCTATCAGAGATGTACTCGCCTGAGGTCCTATGCTGGTGAAACCGATAATATTATACCACTCAATGAGCCACAATAGTCAACACATGCAGAAGTCTCCGGATGCTGAAATAAACGTTACCAATATTTTTAGTATAGTCAAATTAGCTAGAATTTCCTGTCCTTAAGTCCAATTTTGGACATAGGGGCAAAACGGTAATTTCGAGTCAAAACAGTGTCCATCGTTGGGCCCGTTTTGCACGAAAAGCGTGCCAAAGTCTATGGTCTCTAAAGTCGTTAAACTATACGTCTACAGGTCCAGTTTTCCGATACGAACCCAACTGTATGTCCAAAGTTGGATTTCGGCGGGTCGTGCACAAAATCGTCCGTTGAGTCGGATTATAGGGCCCGTAAAACGGTGATCCGGTCAACTGTCTCAGAATCGTACTAAACTTGGCATAAAGGACCAGAAAAGGGATACGGTCCTGTTGGCGTAAGTTTTGTCTCGATCTGATGAACATGCACAAAGTAATTGAGAAATTTGTACAGAGGCTGATACGGTGAATTTTGACGGATACGTATCAAAATCGTCGCGCACATGCGACCAATTTGAATTCTGTCAAAGCCCACACGTCCGCGAAGTCGATACGCACCATTCGATGCTTTCGGTTCGCGACCACGTCGCCCAGATTGGCGGGACGCACGTCATATCAAAGGTTTTACCAAATTTGAAAATAGGTTCTTGATCAACTTTGAACAGGTTTTATTTAATGAATACCTAGATTTATTTAAAACTAAAATAAGGGTTTTGTTGTCCTACATGTTGTCAATAAACTCCTTCAAATAGATTTTTGAAATTCCTAATGTCTGGTTCTAAAACTTCCTTCAAACTAGGGGTTTGAGACAGTCTAAGTGCCCTGTTTCCAGTCAGTTTTTCGACGATGTTTGTGTCGAATTTTTGAGCGATCTAAGTATGCATATGAGATTCTATTTGAAAGGGTGTGAAGAGGGTTATATTGTCAACGTGTACGAAGAAATCGTGCAGAAAAATATGCGACGACGAGAGAAAAAACTCACCGCGAAGTGGTCTGATGCCCAGCCGCTGCTGCTGTGGTTGTTCCTGCTGTCCGCGCGCGTGCGACCGATTCCGGCGCTCGCGCGGTGGCGCACAACCGCTGGTTGGCCTCCAGGGGTCAGGGAGGGGTGGCGCATGTGAGAAAGGAAGGGAGAGCTAGGGTTTTGTTTTTGTTTTGCTCCCTATCTCTCTTTCTCTGTTTCGAATATATGCTCGGTCTGGAGAATTTCATATCGGGTTTGCTTTGGGCTCGGTTTGGGGTGTCGGTCTTGGGGTGGGCCGAAATTATTGTTAGTTTTTTTGTTGGTTCTTTTTATTACTTAATGTTATATATATATATATATATATATATATATATATATATATACCAAATCTTAGTAGGATCTTCAAAGAGGCCAGAAAAGTAGAAGAGTAGAGGCCAGAAAAGTAGAAGAGTAAGATTGGAAATAGCAAACTTGAACTTTTATTGATAATAGTAGTAGTACAAACACTCACAAGCACACTCTCTTACAGAAGAAAATAGAAAAACTTCGCACACACAAATGAGGCAAGAGGCCTCTATTTATAGTACAGAAAGACTCAAGGCAAACCGACAACATCCGGTTATTGCAAGCCATCTGTCCAGCAGCACCGCCTCGAGCTTATTATTAAAGTTACACGTAGTGGATTAGGCACCTACGTGTCTCTTCAACTTTATGTCACATCTCCTTTTGCTTTTTTAAAGGAGATTCCTTCTTATCTTGAATTTGGCCTGATTCTGGATTGTAGGCCCCACTTCCACTATTATTGCTATTGGTGGCTGTCTCTGTCAATTCTGCCTTTATGCTATAGAGTTCATTTTAAGGTGTTAAATACTTTAGCCCCCAAAGCTAAACACCTTACTAAACCAGGACAGACTACTTTAGTAGAGACTAATCTCTTGACTACTAAGGTAGCTACTAATAGAATAATTAAATGGAAAGAAATAAACTTTCCTAACGAATGGACTCTGAATATGGCTGTACCTCCAAAACCCATAATGGATTCGGAAATAGACCAAATAATTCAGACTCCAGATGGCGATGTGGAAGTTAGATTTACTCCACAAATAAAAGCCAGAATCTCCACATCAAGTTCCAGGAGATTCATAACTGAGAAATCTATCTCAGATAAGCAATTAGAAGGTGAATCTTCTAATATAGAAGAAAATAAAATAAAAAAGATTCAAATAAATGAATCTAATGTTGTTCACCCAATATATGCTTCCAAATCAGATTCTCAGTCATCTAAATTAGATGAGGAACCGACAATGTCGGAAATGGCATTTAATTTTTAATGGATTATAGACTCTCACCAGCAATGATTGAGTGTTGTAAGAAATAATATTACAGCGAAGAAAATAGAGAATTTAGAGAATGGTTCCAACACCAATTCAAAGTTCATCAGCGTAGAGAATATAGAAAAATGTATGAAGAAGACCTTCCAAATATGCAGAAGGTACGATGGTTCCGAGATTGGTTCCTTGAAGAATATCTTAGTGGAAGAATAAGACACATAAATGTCATAGAGGAGCAATTTCACATTTGGACCACTAAGGGAGGACAGAAAATAAAATCGTTATATCCTCCTAATGAATCTCTTAAAATATCTGCTCCATTCAACACTAATATTGAGTCTAATTCGTTCTATAAGGCTATAGAACATGAGAAAGCCACAATAAAGGAGATGCAGAAAATAATACTGCAAAATAATTACACTAATACCTTTATTCAAGTCATGGGTAGGCAATTAATCCGAATAGAGGAGAATATTCAGAAGCTAAATGATAAGTTTAATTCGCTTAAAGGAGTAGAGCTTCATGAGAGTCCTATTTTTAAACCCAAAATGGAAACAAGTAGGATTCCAATTAGACCTCCAATGGAAGTTACTGACTACAAGTTCAGATCTAAGTCAGAATTCACTAAGGAAGATCTGAAAGAGTTAGTCGAACAATTCAGAAATCAAAGCGTTAATGTACTCTCTGAAGAAGAATTGGAGTACGAACGTCTTAAAGAGGAATTTCTGAATTATGATCCTAATAAGGCTAAGGATATACCTAAGCACCTTAATGTGCTACAAGGAGAATCCTCGACCCAGAATGGTCAAGAGTCTGAATCTGACTCTAGGGAAACTTGTTCTACTCAGGACGAACAGGTTAATCCTATTGAATTAGAGGAAATGTATAATTCTTTTAATTCAGTTCAAAACTCTTTAGAAGCAGTTCAAAAGGATATGCATCGAGAAAGAGTTAATACTGTCAAATATGACAAACCTAGTTTGATCAAATATTATTACAAAAGTCCTTCTCCAATGGATATTTTGTATGAGGAGAATGATTCTATAATTCAGAATCATTACTGTGCTGGAGAAATCTATGAATGGAACATAGATGGTCTTTCTGATAAGCAAATACATGATCAATTACATCGAATATTGATGTATTCCATTGTTGCTAAAGCTGCTGGTAATAATGATCGCCAAAATGCCTTATTTGTCGCCAGTGGATTTACAGGCATCCTACGAGGATGGTGGGACCATTGCCTGAGTAATGAGCAACGAATGGAAATAATAAATGTCACTAAGACAGAGGATGGACAGCTGAAATCTGATGTTGTTTATACTCTAATATACAACATATTAGAGCATTTCACAGGACATATTTCTGATGGGGGGAGAATTAGAACCCTATTACAGAATTTACGATGTCCAACTTTGACTCATTTCAGATGGTATAAAGATACTTTTCTGAGTAGAGTCATGGCGCTTGATGATGCCAATGCATCACATTGGAAATCCAAATTTATTGATGGATTGCCCAACCTCTTTGCTAAAAAAATACGGCAAAAGTTAAAGGAAAAGAATAATGGAGAAATACCATATCAAAATTACACCTATGGAGCATTAATCAATGCTTGTGTCCAAGAAGGCTTAGCTTTATGTAATGATTTAAAGCTAAGGAATCAATTGAAATCGCAAAGGCTTTCGGAAAGAAAGCAATTAGGTGAATTTTGTAGCCAATTTGCAGTAGATGATTATAAGCCCTATGATAAGAAGGGTAAGGCTAAGAAGGATTATAGTAGGGAAAAGAGTAATAAGCCCTATTATAGGAGGAAAAGGAAGAAGAAATATCCCCAGCAATATAAAGAGAAAGAAAAGGGGAAGGAGAAGAAATCTTCTCATAAGAAGAAATCCTCTAAGGAAATAAAATGTTATAAATGTGGTAAAATAGGTCATTATGCTAATAGATGTTATACCAAAAAGAAAATCCAAGAAATAGAGGATGAAGAGTTAAAGAAAACCCTGTACAAAATATTGATAAATTCTGATGAAGAATTAGGTTCATCTGACGAGTCTAGTGATGACGAGTCGATTAATATATATGAATGTGATAGTGAATGTAGATGTGAGGAATGTTCCAATGAACATGATCTTGAGTATTATAAGTCCATAGTCGAAATGAATGGATTATCAATTAATGTATTAACTGCTCAGGATAAAGGGGAGATAATAAAATCTCTATTATCTACTGAAATCAGTAGGAATGCTAGAGAAAAGTTAATAGATTTTCTTAGCATTGAAGAAAAGGTAACTAGTAGTTCTTTGAATGAGGAAGGAACTAATAAGAAAGAAGAATTTTACAGCATGGATGAAGTCCTCCGACGATATAGAAATAAGAAGGTAAAAGCTGTAACCATACAAGATCTCCAAAATGAGATTAAGGTATTAAAAAGGAAATAAAAGAATTAAAATCTCAAGATGAGATGACTCAAATAAGATTGTCTAATCTAGAGACAGTAGCAAAGAATATGATAGTTCATACCACCGAGCAAGGAAAAAGTTCTAAAAGAAGTAATACTTCTACCCCTGGAGTTTCTGATGAGGAAACTGAGCCTCAACAGAAAGTAGAAAAAATAGATCTCTATGTTACCCAAAAATGGTACATTCAAATAGACTTACTCATTAATAATGAGTATTATATTAAGAATTTGATTGCACTAGTAGATAGTGGTGCAGATCTCAATTGTGTTAAAGAGGGTGTGATTCCAATAAAGTATTGTGAACGCACAACTCAAACACTTAGTGCTGCAAATAATAAAGCCTTGACAGCACCTTATAAGGTGACAGATGTTAATGTCTGTAAAAACTCTGCTACCATACCATTACAATTTGTGGTAGTTAAGGAAATAACTCAGCATGTTATTCTAGGGACTCCTTTCTTAGAAAAACTTATGCCAATAAAAAATATTAATTTAAAGGGAATTTCTACTGTTTATAAAGGCAGAGAAGTAACCTTTGAATTTATTCGTGATCCAATGATCAAGATACTAAATCAAATAAGAGAAATTAATTTTAAAGAAAATCAAATCAATTTTCTCCAGGAGGAAATAAGGCAAATACGAATCTCTGATCAATTAAATAGGTCAGAGATTAAGGATAAAATAAAACAGGTCGAAGAAGAGTTTAAGCTTCAGACTTGTAGCAATCTTCCAAATGCGTTTTGGGATAGAAAACAGCATATTGTTTCACTCCCCTATGAGGATAGCTTTAATGAGAAAGATATCCCAACCAAAGCGAGACCGTGCCAGATGAATCAGCAATATCTGGAAATATGTAAAAAAGAAATACAGGATTTAATAGATAAGAAGTTAATAAGAAAATCCTACTCTCCATGGAGTTGTACAGCATTCTATGTAATAAATAATGCTGAAAGGGAGAGAGGTGTACCAAGATTGGTAATTAATTATAAACCTCTTAATAAGGTTTTAAAATGGATCAGATATCCAATCCCTAATAAGAGGGATCTGCTCAATAGAATAGTTAGAGCAAGGATTTTTTTCTAAATTTGATTTAAAATCAGGCTACTGGCAAATCCAGATAGCTGAGCATGATAGGTATAAAACTGCTTTTACAGTTCCATTTGGGCACTATGAATGGAATGTCATGCCCTTCGGACTGAAGAATGCTCCGTCCGAATTTCAGAATATAATGAACAAAATATTCAATAATTATTCTGAATTTATTTTATCATATATAGATGATATATTAATATTTTCTAATTCTCTTGATGAACATTTTAAACATTTGAAGATTTTTAAACACTTAATCATCAAGAATGGGTTGGTGATATCAGCACAAAAAATGAAGTTGTTCCAAACAAAAATAAGATTTTTGGGACATAATATAGCAAATAGGACAATAATTCCTATTGATAGAAGTATTGAATTTGCTTCTAAGTTCCCTGACGAAATAAATGATAATAAGCAGTTGCAAAGATTTCTTGGGGCATTGAACTATGTTTCTGACTTTTACAAGAACATAGCTCAGGATACAAAAATTTTGTATCAAAGATTGAAGAAGAATCCACCTGCCTGGTCAGAAGAACATACTAAGGCAGTTAGGATAATAAAGCAGAAGGTTAAGAATTTACCTTGCTTACATTTAGCAAATGCTGAATGGTTTAAAATTGTAGAAACAGATGCCAGTGATATTGGCTATGGTGGCATCTTGAAGCAAAGAAATCCTGAGACTAATAAGGAAGTCTTAGTTAGGTTTTGCTCGGGTAAATGGAATGATACCCAACTTAATTATTCCACAATCAAGAAAGAAATTCTTTCTATAATAAAATGCATTCATAAGTTCCAAGATGATCTGCTTAATCAGAAGTTTTTGCTTAGAATAGATTGTAGCTCTGCAAAAACAGTCTTAGAGAAAGATGTTAAAAATCTAGCATCAAAACAAATATTTGCTAGATGGCAGGCTGAATTAGCTATTTTTGATTTTGATATTGAATATATTAAAGGTGAAGAAAATAGTCTTCCTGATTTTCTAACTCGCGAATTTTTGCAGAATGAGCAGGCGAGATAAGGGCAAGCAGCCCTGGGAGCCTCCCAAATGGGAGCAGCCCAAAAGTCGAAAGACTCACCGGAGACAGGACCAAATTCCTGTAAGAAGAAATATTATTGTTTCAGCTGACAATATATCCAATGAGCAACAGAGGGAAAAATTTCCTATCAAGAGGCGGCTACTCTTGCAGAAATGGAGACTATATATACTCAGAAATCGGCTGAGGAGGACATAATATGTCTGGATCGGAATGACATTCCTGTGTCACATGACACTTGGGATCCGTGGCAGCTCAAAGAAAAATACTTTGAGAGAAATTTTTATCCCATAAAAATGAGGGCGAGGATCCATTATGAAGGAATGCTTTGCTCTACTAATTCAGCAGAAATCGAGCACTTTAGGCAAAATCCTAAAGATCCGCATTCAGAAATAGTATATAGTAAAATTACTCTATATAAAATCCTCACCCCTCAATCATGGGGTTTACATCCGAATTTTGAGAGGGCAATGCTCTTCAGGAATAATACGACTTCAATGAAATTAACATATTGGGATTACATTGTTGCTTTCTTTTATGTGTTCTATTATGAGAATGACAAAAGGAGGCATTCCTGGTTTATTAAAATATGTCCTAAAATATTAGAACAGGACATTCCCACCTGGTTCAATAAGTTGTGGAATTATTTTGGGGCAAACCTGGAAATATTGTCAGGACCATTGCTCAACTTGTTCGACGAATGGGTCGAGAAGGCAAAAATTTGCCAAAAAAAAAAAAATTTTATGATGAGGAGACAACCATGCTATTTTTCGTCTCTAATAATATTCCCCACATAATGAAGTGGTCTCTCAAATGTGCTTAGGGAGAATTTGGAATCTACAAATTAAAAGAATTTTTTTCATCAAATGGTGGAACAGAATTGATGAGAAAGAAAAAATAGCAAAAATCAAGGCATCTCTTGCAACAGAAGCCAAAGAATCAGAGAAGCTGCAAGAAGAAAAAATAATAGATTATGAGGATAATTACCTGAGAAAATATAAAGATTATATACTCAGGAAAAATCCTAAAATATTCAAAGAAGAATTGAAAAATTGCTGTCACAAATATATCCATTCCCAAATGAAGGAAATATTTGGAGATACAATTTTCCTAGATCTGGATGATGATGATTCAATGAAGTCATCAGAGGCGTCAGTTGCTGCTCATGGCGTTGAGGATGAATCTTCCTCTGAAAGCAATAAGGAAGTGGTGGTTGAATCGTCCGCCAGTCATGTGCCACGAAGGCGACCCAGAAATAGTGAAGATGATGGAAAATAAAGGACAGCTGTGCGGTAGCGGAATAAAGACAGAATTGACAGAGACAGCCACCAATAGCAATAATAGTGGAAGTGGGGCCTACAATCCAGAATCAGGCCAAATTCAAGATAAGAAGGAATCTCCTTTATTGTGGCTTTCTCATGTTCTATAGCCTTAAAGAACGAATTAGCCTCAATATTAGTGTTGAATGGAGCAGATATTTTAAGAGATTTATTAGGAGGATATAACGATTTTATTTTCTGTCCTCCCTTAGTGGTCCAAATCTTAAATTGCTCCTCTATGACATTTATGTGTCTTATTCTTCCACTAAGATATTCTTCAAGGAACCAATCTCGGAACCATCGTACCTTCTGCATATTTGGAAGGTCTTCTTCATATATTTTTCTATATTCTCTACGCTGATGAACTTTGAATTGGTGTTGGAACCATTCTCTAAATTCTCTATTTTCTTCGCTGTAATATTCTTTCTTACAGCACTCAATCATTGCTGGTGAGAGTCTATAATCCATTAAAAATTAAATGCCATTTCCGACATTGTCGGTTCCTCATCTAATTTAGATGACTGAGAATCTGATTTGGAAGCATATATTGGGTGAACAACATTAGATTCATTTATTTGAATCTTTTTTATTTTATTTTCTTCTATATTAGAAGATTCACCTTCTGATTGCTTATCTGAGATAGATTTCTCAGTTATGAATCTCCTGGAACTTGATGTGGAGATTCTGGCTTTTATATGTGGAGTAAATCTAACTTCCACATCGCCATCTGGAGTCTGAATTATTTGGTCTATTTCCGAATCCATTATGGGTTTTGGAGGTACAGCCATATTCAGAGTCCATTCGTTAGGAAAGTTTATTTCTTTCCATTTAATTATTCTATTAGTAGCTACCTTAGTAGTCAAGAGATTAGTCTCTACTAAAGTAGTCTGTCCTGGTTTAGTAAGGTGTTTAGCTTTGGGGGCTAAAGTATTTAACACCTTAAAATAAACTCTATAGATTATTGCTATAGTTTCAGATCCAGGAAGAAAATTATAACCGAATGTCTTTAAATTCAAAGACACAGCCTCTAACAGGTTTGCATCTGTTAAAGATAGGCTTAGATTAGGATAAACATTAAAATATACTGGACCATGACAAAGACTTGTCTGCATAACTCCCATTAGGGATTGTGCCCAGTCTAAGCACCGACCATCTCTTAAAGATGTCGGTAATGATGTATTTAAACCTTGAAGTGTTAAAGGTTTTAATGCTACCTGTATTAGTCCAATATGAATAAAATTATATTTATCTCTGTAATTAGAGATATCGTCTTCAGATAATAACTTAATTATTTGCTCATTATCTGAGACTTGGACAGTTCTTTCCATTGTTTTGATTGCAATAGAAGACTTGAAATCAAACGTACCTATTTGGTATATTTTCTTAGGTTGAACTTTTGGAATTGTCCATTTGTTCAACTCCTCTAATTCCGTAGGAAATTCATACCGATTTGTATTCTTAACAGACTTACCCTTAATAAGGGTCTTCTTATTTGAACCTATTAGGTTGGCCAGTTGGTCACTCATCTGAGGAGGATCTATCTTGCAACCTTCTTCATGTAAACTATTAAAATGCATTCTGTTGTTAATATCAATACTACTATCGCTAATATCTAAAAGGCTTAGGTCTAATTCTTCTGGTAGTAAAAAGGTTGCACGGCTGTCAATGATTTACGGCTAAACACGGCACTCTCTGCCATCAAACGCCTACGCGACTTTGGTGCCGTCTCACAACACATAGACACACCATACAAACTATCCCTAAGCATTCAGACATAACAACTAGCAGTAGTAAAACAACAACAGATTACATTTTAATGGCTATATAAAGAAATTAGCAAGATAGAACGCACCTACTCACGAGCCATCATGGCTCTGATACCAAATCTTAGCAGGATCTTCAAAGAGGCCAGAAAAGCAGAAGAGTAGAGGCCAGAAAAGTAGAAAAGTAAGATTGGAAATAGCAAACTTGAATTTTATTGATAATAGTAGTAGTACAAACACTCACAAGCACACTACAAATCTTAGCAGGATCTTCAACGAGGCCAGAAAAGTAGAAGAGTAGAGGCCAGAAAAGTAGAAGAGTAAGATTGGAAATAGCAAACTTGAACTTTTATTGATAATAGTAGTAGTACAAACACTCACAAGCACACTCTCTTACAGAAAAAAATAGAAAAACTTCGCACACACAAATGAGGCAAGAGGCCTCTATTTATAGTACAGAAAGACTCAAGGCAAACTGACAACATCCGATTATTGCAAGCCATCTGTCCAGCAGCACTGCCTCGAGCTTATTATTAAAGTTACACGTAGTGGATTAGGCACCTACGTGTCTCTTCAACTTTATGTCACATCTCCTTTTGCTTTTTTAAAGGAGATTCCTTCTTATCTTGAATTTGACCTGATTATGGATTGTAGGCCCCACTTCCACTATTATTGCTATTGGTGGCTGTCTCTGTCAATTCTGCCTTTATTCTATAGAGTTCATTTTAAGGTGTTAAATACTTTAGCCCCCAAAGCTAAACACCTTACTAAACCAGGACAGACTACTTTAGTAGAGACTAATCTCTTGACTACTAAGGTAGCTACTAATAGAATAATTAAATGGAAAGAAATAAACTTTCCTAACGAATGGACTCTGAATATGGCTGTACCTCCGAAACCCATAATGGATTCGGAAATAGACCAAATAATTCAGACTCCAGATGGCGATGTGGAAGTTAGATTTACTCCACAAATAAAAGCCAGAATCTCCACATCAAGTTCCAGGAGATTCATAACTGAGAAATCTATCTCAGATAAGCAATCAGAAGGTGAATCTTCTAATATAGAAGAAAATAAAATAAAAAAGATTCAAATAAATGAATCTAATGTTGTTCACCCAATATATGCTTCCAAATCAGATTCTCAGTCATCTAAATTAGATGAGGAACCGACAATGTCGGAAATGGCATTTAATTTTTAATGGATTATAGACTCTCACCAGCAATGATTGAGTGCTGTAAGAAATAATATTACAGCGAAGAAAATAGAGAATGGTTCCAACACCAATTCAAAGTTCATCAGCGTAGAGAATATAGAAAAATGTATGAAGAAGACCTTCCAAATATGCAGAAGGTACGATGGTTCCGAGATTGGTTCCTTGAAGAATATCTTAGTGGAAGAATAAGACACATAAATGTCATAGAGGAGCAATTTAAGATTTGGACCACTAAGGGAGGACAGAAAATAAAATCGTTATATCCTCCTAATGAATCTCTTAAAATATCTGCTCCATTCAACACTAATATTGAGGCTAATTCGTTCTATAAGGCTATAGAACATGATAAAGCCACAATAAAGGAGATGCAGAAAATAATACTGTAAAATAATTACACTAATACCTTTATTCAAGTCATGGGTAGGCAATTAACCCGAATAGAGGAGAATATTCAGAAGCTAAATGATAAGTTTAATTCGCTTAAAGGAGTAGAGCTTCATGAGAGTCCTATTGTTAAACCCAAAATGGAAACAAGTAGGATTCCAATTAGACCTCCAATGGAAGTTACTGACTACAAGTTCAGATCTAAGTCAGAATTCACTAAGGAAGATCTGAAAGAGTTAGTCGAACAATTCAGAAATCAAAGCGTTAATGTACTCTCTGAAGAAGAATTGGAGTACGAACGTCTTAAAGAGGAATTTCTGAATTATGATCCTAATAAGGCTAAGGATATACCTAAGCACCTTAATGTGCTACAAGGAGAATCCTCGACCCAGAATGGTCAAGAGTCTGAATTTGACTCTAGGGAAACTTGTTCTACTCAGGACGAACAGGTTAATCCTATTGAATTAGAGGAAATGTATAATTCTTTTAATTCAGTTCAAAACTCTTTAGAAGCAGTTCAAAAGGATATGCATCGAGAAAGAGTTAATACTGTCAAATATGACAAACCCAATTTGATCAAATATTATTACAAAAGACCTTCTCCAATGGATGTTTTGTATGAGAAGAATGATTCTATAATTCAGAATCATTACTGTGCTAAAGAAATCTATGAATGGAACATAGATGGTCTTTCTGATAAGCAAATACATGATCAATTACATCGAATATTGATGTATTCCAATGTTGCTAAAGCTGCTGGTAATAATGATCGCCAAATTGCCTTATTTGTCGCTAGTGGATTTACAGGCATCCTACGAGGATGGTGGGACCATTGCCTGAGTAATGAGCAACGAATGAAAATAATAAATGTCACTAAGACAGAGGATGGACAGCAGAAATCTGATGCTGTTTATACTCTAATATACAACATATTAGAGCATTTCACAGGACATATTTCTGATGGGGGGAGAATTAGAACCCTATTACAGAATTTACGATGTCCAACTTTGACTCATTTCAGATGGTATAAAGATACTTTTCTGAGTAGAGTCATGGCGCTTGATGATGCCAATGCATCACATTGGAAATCCAAATTTATTGATGGATTGCCCAACCTCTTTGCTGAAAAAATACGACAAAAGTTGAAGGAAAAGAATAATGGAGAAATACCATATCAAAATTACACCTATGGAGCATTAATCAATGCTTGTGTCCAAGAAGGCTTAGCTTTATGTAATGATTTAAAGCTAAGGAATCAATTGAAATCGCAAAGGCTTTCGGAAAGAAAGCAATTAGGTGAATTTTGTAGCCAATTTGCAGTAGATGATTATAAGCCCTATGATAAGAAGGGTAAGGCTAAGAAGGATTATAGTAGGGAAAAGAGTAATAAGCCCTATTATAGGAGGAAAAGGAAGAAGCAATATCCCCAGCAATATAAAGATAAAGAAAAGGGGAAGGAGAAGAAATCTTCTCATAAGAAGAAATCCTTTAAGGAAATAAAATATTATAAATGTGGTAAAATAGGTCATTATGCTAATAGATGTTATACCAAAAAGAAAATCCAAGAAATAGAGGATGAAGGGTTAAAGAAAACCCTGTACAAAATATTGATAAATTCTGATGAAGAATTAGGTTCATCCGACGAGTCTAGTGATGACGAGTCGATTAATATGTATGAATGTGATAGTGAATGTAGCTGTGAGGAATGTTCCAATGAACATGATCTTGAGTATTATAAGTCCATAGTCGAAATGAATGGATTATCAATTAATGTATTAACTGTTCAGGATAAAGGAGAGATAATAAAATCTCTATTATCTACTGAAATCAGTAGGAATGCTAGAGAAAAGTTAATAGATTTTCTGAGCATTGAAGAAAAGGTAACTAGTAGTTCTTTGAATGAGGAAGGAACTAATAAGAAAGAAGAATTTTACAGCATGGATGAAGTCCTCCGACGATATAGAAATAAGAAGGTAAAAGCTGTAACCATACAAGATCTCCAAAATGAGATTAAGGTATTGAAAAAGGAAATAAAAGAATTAAAATCTCAAGATGAGATGACTCAAATAAGATTGTCTAATCTAGAGACGGTAGCAAAGAATATGATAGTTCATACCACCGAGCAAGGGGAAAGTTCTAAAAGAAGTAATACTTCTACCCCTAGAGTTTCTGATGAGGAAACTGAGCCTCAACAGAAAGTAGAGAAAATAGATCTCTATGTTACCCAAAAATGGTACATTCAAATAGACTTACTCATTAATAATGAGTATTATATTAAGAATTTGATTGCACTAGTAGATAGTGGTACAGTTCTCAATTGTGTTAAAGAGGGTGTGATTCCAATAAAGTATTGTGAACGCACAACTCAAACACTTAGTGCTGCAAATAATAAAGCCTTGACAGCACCTTATAAGGTGGCAGATGTTAATGTCTGTAAAAACTCTGCTACCATACCATTGCAATTTGTGGTAGTTAAGAAAATAACTCAGCATGTTATTCTAGGGACTCCTTTCTTAGAAAAACTCATGCCAATAAAAAATATTAATTTAAAGGGAATTTCTACTGTTTATAAAGGCAGAGAAGTAACCTTTGAATTTATTCGTGATCCAATGATCAAGATACTAAATGAAATAAGAGAAATTGATTTTAAAGAAAATCAAATCAATTTTCTTCGAGAGGAAATAAGGCAAATACGAATCTCTGATCAATTAAATAGGCCAGAGATTAAGGATAAAATAAAACAGGTCGAAGAAGAGTTTAAGCTTCAGACTTGTAGCAATCTTCCAAATGCGTTTTGGGATAGGAAACAGCATATTGTTTCACTCCCCTATGATGATAGCTTTAATGAGAAAGATATCCCAACCAAAGCGAGACCGTGCCAGATGAATCAGCAATATCTGGAAATATGTAAAAAAGAAATACAGGATTTAATAGATAAGAAGTTAATAAGAAAATCCTACTCTCCATGGAGTTGCACAGCATTCTATGTAATGAATAATGCTGAAAGGAAGAGAGGTGTACCAAGATTGGTAATTAATTATAAACCTCTTAATAAGGTTTTAAAATGGATCAGATATCCAATCCCTAATAAGAGGGATCTGCTCAATAGAATAGTTAGAGCTAGGTTTTTCTCTAAATTTGATTTAAAATCAGGCTACTGGCAAATCCAGATAGCTGAGAAGGATAGGTATAAAACTGCTTTTACAGTTCCATTTGGGCACTATGAATGGAATGTCATGCCCTTCGGACTGAAGAATGCTCCGTCCGAATTTCAGAATATAATGAATGAAATATTCAATAATTATTCTAAATTTATTTTATCATATATAGATGATATATTAATATTTTCTAATTCTCTTGATAAACATTTTAAACATTTGAAGATTTTTAAACACTTAGTCATCAAGAATGGGTTGGTGATATCAGCACCAAAAATGAAGTTGTTCCAAACAGAAATAAGATTTTTGGGAGAGTATAATCATCGAAAAGCGTATAATTATCGAAAAGAGATCAAAATAAACATCGAAAAGAGATCAAAATAAAGAGTATAATCATCGAAAAGAGATCAAAATAAACATACTAGAATCTATTCAAAATCTATACCAAAGTTCATGCATTTGAATTCAATTACCATAACATGATATATCTATTAGATAAACATGAAGGCAATGAAGACAAAATACTTGAGAAGAAGAAATTCAGTCGACTTGAATGCTCCCCCGCAAAGTATGATCAGTCTAAATAAGATAATTATGAACTTTGAGATAAAATCTCATTAAAAAATGCCAAATCAGTTTAAACTCAAAAGGATTATCAATAAATTAAATTAATTTTGGCAGGATAACTTTTAGAAACGCGAATGAGAGAATTAAAAATAAATAATAATAATCATATATTCTCTCATCTAATATAAATCCAAATATTATGAAAAACTCAACAAGATATTTTAATTAAAAGAATATATGTCCATGATGAACTAGGTATACTACATATTAAGGACATAAAAAATTGAAATAATTAATTTGCTCCCCTTTAAAATATGCGTGTCTTGTTCTGAAGTAATATGTATGCAAAAAATAAATAAAATAAATAATAACAAAATCTAAGAAATATCCAAGATATGGATCTTTCTTTCATTTGATCAAATACATATAAAGTTCCAAAAACAAATATCATCTTTAGGCAAATAAAAGAAATATCAAATAAACGCTTAAAGATGAAGAAAATATGTCTTCAATAAATATATAAAAAAAAATTTAAGACATTAAAAGATTTTGAAAACAGTCTTTAATAATAACATTTGAGTACGAGACGGATTCAATAAATCAAAAAAAATAAAAAGACTTTTTAAAATATGAAATTTATTACGAAAAATTGTCTTAGTAAATGCTCGAATGCGTCCATTTAGTCCTCAGACTGAAAGCTGGCGATTCGAATCACGAAAATAATATCAATAAAAAGAATTCATAAATCATAAATAAATCCATTTGAACAAATAAACATAACTAGATAAATGTCTAAAGAAAAGTATATTCTAGATATATGGCATGTCAAGGGGCTAATTGTCTTGAAACAATTAACTACTCCACCTTTACATGGTTATATCCAAAATAATAGTATAGATAAAATTTTAAAAAAATTCAGAGACATATTTTCGGAAGTAGGAAACTAATTCAAAAATATTAGGTCTTCTTATCAAAGTTCATTTCTTCCCTTTTAAAGCCTTAGCATGGTGTCCATCTGACAACCATAAGGTTTAAAGAAAAGAAACGCTTTGAGAGAGAGATTCAATTTGCCTGTCTTCTCTCCCGCAAAGAATTACTATTGTAGACAGTAAGTAACTTGAATAAGAAGATAATAATATAAAGCTCAAAATCATTGAATATTATACGAGTTAAAGACGAAATCACAAGACTATAATATTCAATGAGTAGTCACAAGATCATCAAGTCTGAATATCGAATAGTGTGACAGAAAAATGAATATATCAAAAGATAACAAACATTAACCTATGGAAGATCAATTTATGTTACCTTTTGAAAAAAATCATTAAATAATATTATCTATCAAAGCTAAAATCCAGAATCCATCAGATAACAATTGCAACTAGATCTCAATAAATCTTTAGTTCATAAAGCGTTGATCAATCTTGGATTAGCTGTAGGGGTACTGTCCCAGCTAACGGAGGTTCACCGGGGAACACTTAAGTACTGCTTCGCTTCGACCGTAGTCATGGTGACAGACAGACCCTTTGTAGGCTTGTACCCAAAACAAATCTTTTCTTTAATAACCGAGGATTTAAGAAGAATTAGTGCAATATAAAAAAATATTCTATGGAAAAAATCTTAGAACAATGTAGCATACGGTATAATATGTATCAATTACATTTATCCATATGTGCTTCAAAATCATTGGGTAACAATAAAATATAAAACATTTATAAACCAAAATGTAAGACCTAGATACGTTGATGTATTCTGGAACCTAGGGGACTGGGTTCAGTACCTTGGATCTAGAACTAGACGATAGTAGCATTTAGACCTTAATAAATATTAAGTAAATAAAGTATTTATCACTTCGGGTTAGCTGTAGGGTGGGGTCGGTTCTCATCTAGCGGTAGTCCGAAGACTAGTACACCGTGTCGCTTCAGGCTATTTACACCTGTATGACAGAAGGACCCTTTTGGCTTGTTTCCAAAATGATTTCTACTCTTAAGAACTTGGATTCAAAGGAATATATGCAGTATCATTGAACATCGTCGAAATCCAGAATCCCTAAAAGTAAATACCCAAGGAATGGTTTATCAAGATCTAGATACTAAAAATATTATGTATCCAAAATGTCAACCAAAAAGCCAAGAAAATAAAAACATCATTAAAAAAGGCTTTGATGAAGAAGCTGATAAAGATAAGAACATAAATTGTTCAAAGAAATCAATAGCTTAAGTATGAGATAAGCACAAGTTTAAAAACTACTTTTTAAAATAATATAGAACTTGAACTTAACTCATATATCCCCATATTTATACAAAAATATAAGAAACATGAGCAATATATAAATAAAAATGAATTATTCATGTATCCGTAATAAGCATAAAAAATATCACAAAATCAAAAACATGCATAAATATGCTTTGTCAGACAAAGATTTAATTGATTCATAAGAAGTTAATCAAAATAAAATATGAGAATCAATAGTGAAGTATATTATGCAAGCACAAGGTTAACATAAAAATATATTTATATACTTTTCAAGTAAATAGAAGACTTGTGCTAAACATACATACTCACAAAATACTGATCAAAGTAAATATTCTATGTTAAAGACAAATCGGTAAGAAGTGACCATTAAAAATATTAAAAATAAAGAGTCAAAACCATATTAACTCAAAAAAAGCTCCTATGCATGCTTCAAGGATAAAACTAAAATAAAGAGCATACATAGATAAATGTGTCACACTAGTAGAAAATAACATGCTATATAGTGTGAACTAATCATTTAAGCTAAACAGCTAGTCAAGTTAGGATTATGTCTCACATTGATTCAAACAATAAACAATTTAAAAGACATCAATGAAAGCTAATAGTAAGAAATCAGTAAGAACATGCTAGATATTAAAAACTATTTAGGAAGCATGTTACCGAAGTGGTTCTAGTGACCACACTTCTGTTGGTGCAATTGCATGGAAGATGACCTTTGTAGCTTTGCAATCACCAACATGTTCCATGGTTCTATTTGATATGAGAAGCTTCACCTGCAATATTAGGTGAAGACTTTGGTATCCAATACTTGGATCCACATTTATTAGCTTTGGGAATCCATTTGTACAAATTTATATCAACTAGCTTTCTAATCTGACAACAATTAGAAACGTGTCCATTCATACCGTAATAATGACAAAAAAAATTAACATTAGTGCTATGTGCAGTAGTATGAGAACATGTAGTGGGATGACATGATGTGCGTGGATACTTGTAATAGAAAGCATGGTTGTGTGAAGCTTTAGCTTTGTTTGCTTCCTTTCTAGATGATCTGTCGTGTGTGACTTTGCGATGTGCTAAGTGTGTTGTGTTAGAATGAGTCGTAGTTGTACTACCTGCTTTTCTAGTCTAATCTCTAACTTTTTAGAGTTAGCACAGATCTCATCATACTTAGCAGAAAGAGCATCAATTCTACATGAAGCAATAGAATAATTCTTCTTTTCTGATTCTAATTCCTCCTTAAGTTTAATATTTTCTTGAGTGCTCTTCTCAATGCAATCAAGTGCCTCATGCAATATAAACTTCAGTGTGGAAATCTCAGTAGAATTATCAGAAGGAGAACTATTTCTAGCATCATTCAATAAGCAAGTAAGCTTTTCATTCTCACGCTTATAGGATAGAATATTATTTCTAGCTTGCTTATACTTATCTAATACTTTCTTGTGTTCTCCTAACAGATCACTGAAAGCATCAGATAACTCATCATGAGAAAATTCACTCTCTTCAGAAAAAGAATTATTTTGTACCTCGTTAGATAATGTCATTGAGCATAAATTTGCAGCTTGATGAGGTCTCTCTTCTTCTTCAGAATTTGTTGCTTCGCTTTCACACCATATGCTTGTGCTAGTGTACTTGTGAGACGATGATCTATCTTCATTTGATTGTTCATAGTGACTCTCCTTTCTAGCAGTAGTACAATCTTCTTGGATGTGGCCTATCTTCTTGCAGTTGTCACATACAAGCTCTTCTTCGTATAAGGGATTGTGTTGTACCTTAAATCTCAATTCTATCATGCACATATTTGCATCATTATGAAGATTATCCTTCTCTCTGGAGTTGCTAGCTTTGCTTTCATACCTGCACTCATAAGTAGCTTCAAGAACTTTCCAAATTTTATGAGATGTTGTGCAAGTATTAATAAGATTAAATACTTTTGTGTCTACAGCAAAATAAAAGATATGCGTAGCTTTTGCATCAAGACTAGCTAACTTTTTCTCTTCCTCCGTGTAACTATAATAAGGCTTGTTGATTATAGAGGACGTGAGAATAGAAGTGATAGTAGGCTTTTTGTAGCCATTTACAACAATTGAGCATAAGTCAAAATCTAGAGACTTCAGATAGAAGCTCATCCGTGTTTTTCAGTATGTGTAATTTATACCATCAAATAGTGGGAGTCTATTTGAGGATTGCTCTTCAGTTGTGAAGTACATACTTGACATATGTGATACTGTGATCTATGTAACAACTGTAATAAATAAGAATATAATAGCAGTGTTACCTCGCTTTACCTGTATAATCCGCTCTGATACCAATTGTAGGAGCAATTGGTATGAGCAGCAATATCTATATAACAAGCACCCGCTTTGATACCAATTGTAGGACCGATTATAGGAACGAGTTGTAAAGCATAATACTCTAAAGGGAAGTGAATAGAGTAGGCAGCGGAAATTAGTTATTAAAAAATGTTAGCAGCAAGATCACATAATATATATATCACAGATATGTAAATAAAAAGTAGAGAGTAGAGAGCAAATGCAAACACAAGGATGTATACTGGTTTTTCTCTTGTGAGGACTAGTCCAGTCGGAAGAACTCTAGCTTCCAGTTGAATCCACTATGGAAAATCACCACAAGTTTTCATCCGAAGTTCTTACAACTTCTACAACGCGAGCTTTGATACAAAAAACTCGACCAACTTCAATTGTGAAGAGTCAATCTTCAATCAAGCCTCTGATTACAATCACTCTGAAACTTCTAGACCGTACCGCACTGGCAAATCGACTAGGGGATTGTAACTGGCTTGGAATTTGAAAATGAATAGCTCAGAACACTTTGGAAGAAGTAGTAGACTTATAGAGAAGAGATATGAAAGTGAATTGGTGTATGAGTGAATTGAAATGATCGAAATCCTTCTCTATTTATAGTTTTTCCAAAGGCAGAATTCTGATAAAATTCGGGCAGAATTCGGACAGAACACTATGAGAAAATTTCGTTGGAATCCGTAACTGCAGGAAGACCAAGTTCAAAAAGCAACGTTCACTAACCGAACACTGGCCGAATTCGGGCCGAACTCGGGTCGAATTCTCCTGAAGTTCTGTCAGGGTTTTTGCAAATTAGTTTTTGGACTTTTTGAAAAGTCAGGCAGTTAGGAAGTAGTTTGGGTTTTTGTAAGTGGGCTTGTTTTCAAAATGAAAGGGTATTTTGAAAACATTTCTTGGGTAGCTTATTTGCCAGTACGATGCAGTTTACATCGTATTCCTAGACTCAATAAATATAAAAAATACATTGATAAAATAGGAAAACCAAGAGCCCTTTGATGACGCCTTTCTTCAAATATTTGAGCAGACTTGAAGACGTATTTTTCACTTGACGGCGGTCGTCCAAAGATAAACAGATCTGGAAATCTGAATACCTTTCGGTGGCTTCGCCAACGCCGTCTTTGGCCCATCAATAATTCTCTATTGCATATGTCCTGGTTTGATCATGTTTGATCATGCTTACAGTATGTCTACAAATACATGTTAGACAAACAAAACAATATAACTGATACAGAACATTAGGACAATGCTAAGTTAAAGTAGCAACATGATAGTGATTACATAAATATTAGTGATGTCATTATGTTAAACTTAATTGATTAGCCATATTCAAAAATATGATATAATCATTGGACTAACACAGATGATCCTTGAGGACCAATACTTATCTGTGATTGTCTAGATTGTAGTGTGTCCTTACCATAACAAGTGTCATAGTTTCTTTTCAACATGCACGTGCCCTCATTCTTTTTCTATTTAAATTTTTTCTTACATTGTGCACTTTTAGCAATTGACTTTCGATTTTTTGGATCTAAAACCGGTGCGCCCTCACTATCAGTAACATATATTTTTCAAAATATTGTCATACCACTAATTTCTCCCTATTTACAACATTTGTAGTCATACTCTTAACTTCAGGAGGTGACGTTTGTATCGGTGGCACATAATTAGAAATAGGATTATTTTTAAATTAATCAGCGTAGTAAGCAAAATTTTGTTCTGAATCATCTCCGTAAGGTTAGTTAGAACCACCGGCATCCATATCTTAAAATTTATTTTTTAGTAAAAAAAAAGAAAGAAGTAAAAATAATATTATCTACCAAAAAGAGAGGGAGAGAAAAATAAAAAATCCAAGAAAAAATATTCTCTAAAATTAAAATCACTTGGAACGTAAGGGGAGATATGTTGAACTCCAAGAAATTTCGCAGAAGTTGAAGCATGCAGAACACTACACATAGGCCTCTAGAAATTTGCACTTCAAAATCCAGTAACTTGCTGTTCAATCTTCAAAGAATTGCTTAGTTTGTATATTTTGTAAGAGAGAAAGAAATTATTGTGCATAATTTTCATGAATTTTGGTCTATATATAGATTTTTTTCTGGATGCAAAATAACCAATTTTACCCTCAAAATATAGTTGTTATAAGGGTATATTTGGTAATTTTTCAACAAAATAACCAAAATATCCTTAAAATGGTCAAAAAAAACATCTACAAAAATGAGGTAAATGGGTCTTTTGGCCCTCCCAACGGTCAAAAAAAATTAAAAAAGGTTAGACCGGGCCCGGACTGGGTCTGAACCGGGCCGGTTCAGGCCGGCCCGGTAGGGTCCGATCGGGTTCGGCGGGTTTGACCGGCCCGGACCCGCGGTCAAACCAGGCTAGGCCGGTCCGGGCTTGCAGGTCCAGAGCCTAGCTCGAACCTGCTGGGTTAGAGGGCCGAGCCGATCCAGATCGTTGACCGGGCTCGGGCTGGCCCATATCGTTTTTAACCAAGGACCGGGCCACCCAGCCCAAGTCATACCTTGACCACGGAGGGAGGGGATGGGGCGGTGGTGCAGCCGAGATAGGGGGAATGGGGGCGTGTAGAGCCCCGTCCCTACATCGTGCCCCATTGTTCGTCCACGGGGTGCACGAGAAAGGAACACTGTCGCTATCGACTCGGTCGGGACCGATAGTTCGGGATCGATCGAATCGATCGAACGGGAACGGATGAATTAAGATCCATTCCCCATTATGGAATGGCTTCTTCGGAACCAAGTCCCATATTCAGCGGGCTGCGCCTCAAGGATTGACTCTACGGCTGAGTCGGAAGAGACCTCCCGTTGCTCTGCTTTTCACGCCGCTTTCGTTGGTTTTGGCTTTGTTTTCTGAATGCATTTTCGTAAATGTTTTTGATGGTTTTCATGGCTTACGTTTCGAACTTCGCATTCGTATCGAATTTCCTTGAATAACACAGTATTCTAATCGGTTGCTTGTGCGATTTTAGGTGATCGTGTAGGCAACGTCTAGCGCAGCCAACCAGTTTCTCGCCTCAAGTAAATACTACGGTGAGTGGCTGACCCTTCTTCCCTCGACCCTCTTCTGTAATACATTATCAATACTAGACATGTGCTATGCTAGATGTAATGCAACGACATGAATGATATTCCGATAAACGGTCACACGACGTCCCACGAACACGAACTATGCAGATGCTTGTCATATAATACTATCGTGCTTGCAATTATCAAATCATATAGAACCGTGCTAAGGAAGGATGAATCAATTAAAATGAATGTCTCAACGATACTATAAGATGTGCCTTGAAATAACAAATTAACTTAGCACGGTCATGGACAACTTGTCGACAAGGGTGATTGTTTCTTCGGACGGTATCCCGAGGCCACGGGACCGTTCCGGCCTAGGAAGAAACACGGATAGCTATGCCGAATGCATGCCACGGTAGACAGTGGCTTTCAACGGAGCTCGCTACCTGCGCTGAAGGACCTCTATCTACCAAGCTATATGTCCAGGATGGCTTGTCGTGCCAGTGACCTTCACGAACGTACTCTATTACGTTTTATTATTATCAACATGACAGGGAAGAACATGGTAAGTTTACGCTATGATGGAACGCTCTGCCGGGGGTAAGATCTATCGTCATTATACGGTTGTGCCTTCAAATATAAGTTTGAATTGAGTAGGATGGCTATAAACTTCAGTAAATATTTGTATGCATGCTCACTTGAATTCTTCAACAAATGAGACCACGGAATTTAAATTGCCACGCACCAGCACAAAGTGTAAAGTGCTGACCCTCACTCTCAACAGGTACTCGGAACCAGGATAGCGTGCCAAGGAACTGCAGGCGACGCTCCTTCTTTTGAAGCCTTGCTCGCGCGAAGGCTAGCTCTGCAACATTTTGAAGACTCCAACCCAACTGCATCATGAGTCACAAACTCTCACCGATCCCAGGTCTTAGAGAGTCGTTTTGATGTTTGTAAAAAGGGATATAAATGTATGGAAGGACTATCTCATCGATGTCGGTTGTAAGCCCGCGAGGCCTCTTTTGTAATCGAGTCTGTAACCTAACTTATTATCAATGAAAATGCAAGTTTCCTTTTCTAAATGAATGTGTTCAATTTCTCTGCGTACTTTTACATATGCTGTCGTTTCGGATAACCTTATGAACCGCCTTGTGCAAGCGCAACTTAGGCTTGCACGGCATCACGTCCGGGGGACGACTATCGATTCTACTGAATCGGGGCGTGACATAATGGTATCAGAGCACGGCTTTACATCCTTGGCCTCCAGTGTCGAGTTTTTAGTCTCAAAATCGTTGGTCTCGTGTCGATGAGATATGTCGTTCCATACGAGTGAGCCCGCAATAAGTTTGGTGACTAATGTATTTTGCCTTCAAAATTCCAGAAGGCACGTCGGTGAACGTGGCGACGAACGAAAAAAGTGCTTCGAGCGGCTCGAGTAGCTCGAGACCCGGACCCACTAACGATGCCATGGAGTGGATGTTGCGTATGCTGGAAGCGCAACAACGACAAGCTGAGGAAAGTCAACGCCAGAATGAGCAACATCGACGGCAGACGGAGGCACGTCAAACTCAGTTCGAGGCCCGATTCGATGCACAAATCAAGTTGCAACAGAAGCAGCTTGATACTCTCCAGCAGATCGTTCAGACGGTGGTGGCCAACAACAACTCTGCGACAACACATACCGTAACCGAGCCTGCGGCCAGACAAAGCAAAGTCAATCCGGAGGCACCCGAGCCTACACATGCAGCACCGAGATGTTCCAACTTCGACGTGTCAAAATTCACAAAGAGCTACCGTACTTCCTTCAACAGCACGGAAGATCCCTCCTTGGCGATCGACTGGTTGGAGGAACTGGAAGATAATTTCGAGCTTCTGGGCGTCGAAGAGTCCAAGAAAGTCGCATGCGCTCAACTTCTACTCCGGTCGAACGTGCACGACGGGTGGGCCGTGCAAAAGCGAGCGATCAGACGCGACGACGAGACAGCGATAATTTCTTGGGCCACCTTCCGTGAGGCGTTCGAGATCGAGTACCTCCCCGAAGCCGTTCGACAAGAGAAAGAAAATAAATTTATGCAGCTAAGGCAAAGGAATATGATGGTGCGGCAGTATACAGCAGAGTTCAACAAGTTAGCCAAGTTTGCTGGAGAATTCCTGCCCTCCCTGGCGAGTCGTACTCAATGGTTCGAAGTGGGTCTACGACCCATCTACGCCCACGTGTCCGTTCCGTAATACAAAACGATGGAGGAGTCTCTCAACCACGCCCTTCGTCTTGAACGCTAATATCCTCCAGGTGCTGCCGGTGCTGTGCATACCTACAATCACAAACGCCCTAGCCACGCGGAAGAAAACAACGTAACCAAGCGTCCGAACAACGGGCACCAGGGCGGACATCAGGTGCGGAACCAGGGACCTCACTGCACAAAATGCAACCGGAACGGACATCTCGCCGTCGACTGTGAAGTTCAAAATGGCGGATGTTTCATTTGCAGAAAAAGGGGTCACTTTCATTAAGATTGCCCGAAGCGTAGAAGAAACAACTTGGATGCGCCTCAGCATCCACAGCACCGTCCGGGGAATCAAGTTTCGGCGCCTCGAGCACCTCAACCCGCACCGCAAAATGGCCAAGACCGTCGCCACAATGCCCAGGGCCGCGTCTACGCCATGATTCAAGATGAAGTGCTTGCGTCAGATACGGTCGTGACAGGTATACTTAGTTTCAATAATGTGCCTGCTCGTGTACTATTTGATTCAGGTGCTTCCTATAGTTTTATATCGGCAGACTTTGTCGCCGAGCACAAATTTCCGATAATATCATTAGATCTCGACCTTAGTGTAAGCACACCTTCCGGCACACCGATACTCGCTAATTTAGCCTGCGTCGACGGGATTATCTGTATCGGCGGTCAAAAGATCGGTCTTGACGTGATAGTCCTAGATATGAAGGACTATGATATCATTCTGGGAATGGATTGGCTCGGGCCGTGCAACGCAACCATAGACTGCACCAGAAAGACGGTCACCTTTCGCATACTAGGAGTGCCTGAATTCTGCTTTTCGTGTGGTGAGGCATCGTCGACCTGCATGCTGATTTCGGCAATTTTTGCTCAGAGAATGCTGCATTCTGGGTGCGAATGCTATTTGGCGTCCATTCGAGACATGCGACAGGATGGTGCAAACGCAGGTCAGACCGACGTTGTGGCAGAATTCCTCGATGTGTTCCCGGACGAGCTACCCGGCATGCCCCCCGACCGAGAAATCGAGTTCAGCATTCCAAGGCCCCGTACAGAATGGCTCCCGCCGAGCTGAAGGAACTCAAGGTCCAGTTACAAGAGTTACTCGATAAAGGGTTTATTCGGCCTAGTATTTTACCGTGGGGAGCGCCCGTGTTGTTCGTGAAGAAAAAGGATGGGTCCATGCGTCTGTGCATCGATTACCGAGAGCTGAACAAGGCCACCATCCGGAACAAGTACCCATTGCCCCGCATAGACGACTTATTCGATCAACTGCAAGGCGCCTCGGTATTTTTGAAGATTGATCTCCGCTCGGGCTATCATCAACTCAAGATCAAGTCAGACGACGTGCAAAAGTCAGCCTTTCGTACTCGGTACGGCCACTACGAGTTCCTGGTGATGCCATTCGGCCTGACGAACGCCCCTGCCGCCTTCATGGATCTGATGAATCGGGTATTTCGACCCTTCCTTGATAAATTTATGGTAGTCTTTATTGATGATATTCTCGTCTACTCGAAGGACAAGGTGCAGCATGCATAACATCTACGGGCTGTGCTCCAGACACTTCGAGAAAATGAGTTGTACGCAAAGCAGAGTAAGTGCGAATTTTGGCTAAGCAGCGTATCCTTTCTTGGTCACATCATTTCGTTCGAAGGCATTACAGTCGACCCGAAGAAAGTGGAAGCTGTTGCTGATTGGAAGCGGCCTGCGTCTGCTAGTGAGATTCGAAGCTTTCTTGGTTTGACGGGATACTATCGACGCTTCGTGAAAGGCTTCGCGAATATTGCATCGCCACTGACTCGCCTCACTCAAAAGGGAGTCGTATATGAGTGGTCGGATGACTATGAAGCTTCATTCCAGGAGGTAAAACAGCGACTAATTTCGGCACCTATACTCGCACTTTCGGATGGGCCAGAGGGTTTTCAGATATTCAGCGATGCTTCAGGCCAGGGCTTTGGATGTGTGCTCATACAGCGAAACAAGGTGATATCCTACACCTCCAGACAGTTAAAGCCGCACGAGTAGAACTATCCTACGGACGACTTGGAGTTAGCGGCGATTGTGTTCGCGTTGAAATTGTGGCGCCACTGTCTATATGGCATGGCGTGTACGATCTATACCGACCACAAGAGCCTCAAGTATCTTTTCACCCAGAAGGAATTGAACTTGCGACAGAGGCGCTGGCTCGAACTGATCAAAGACTATGACTTGACGATCGACTACACTCCGGGCAAGGGAAATGTGGTGGCGGATGCTCTGAGTCAAAAATATCTTGCCTCGCTATCCATCAACCACAGACTACTACAAGATCTAGAAGAAATGGGCATCGATCTTTGGGTTCGATTCAGGGATATACGGTTGGCGCAGCTGCAGTTAGAGCCGAGTTTGCTGGAAAAGATCATGGCCGCTCAGAAGGATGATCCGTACCTGAAGAAAATATGCGAACGAATTTCGACAGGTAGTACGACTGACTTTGCGGAAGATAAGACCGGCATGCTAAGAATGAATGGCCGACTATGTGTTCCGGATGATTCAGAACTACGAAAGAAGATAATATGGGAGGCGCATTATGCGAAATATACCTTGCATCCAGACAGTACCAAGATGTATAAGGACCTCCGCACGGCCTTCTGGTGGCACGGAATGAAGAGAGATGTGGCGCTCTTCGTGTCTCAATACATGGCCTGTCAGCAGGTGAAAGCTGAGCATCAGCGACCGGACGAGAAGATGCAGAACCTTGCCATTCCAGAGTGGAAATGGGATCATGTCACGATGAACTTTATTGTTGGCCTGCCGAAGACACCATGGAGGAGCGACGCTATCTGGGTCATCGTCGATCGACTAACCAAGTCAGCGCACTTTATTGCCATCAAAGTTACTTGGAGCGTTGATCGCCTGGCGCAGATTTATCTTGACGAGATAGTACGGCTGCACGGAGTTCTAGTATCCATCGTCTCTGATCGGAATTCACGGTTCATGTCGCGGTTCTGGAGTAGCCTTCAGTCGGCGCTGGGTACCAAGTTGCAGTTCAGCTCAGCTTACCATCCTCAGACCGACGGCCAAACGGAGCGCGTTAGTCAGATTCTCGAAGACATGCTTTGACTCTGCGCAATTGACTTCAAATCAAGCTGGGACATCCATCTACCGCTGGCAGAATTTGCATACAATAATAGCTACCAGTCCAGCATCCAAATGGCGCCGTATGAAGCTTTGTACGGCCGAAAGTGCAGATCGCCCATTTGCTGGGATGAAGTCGGAGAACGACAGATACTCAGTCCGGAGCTGGTGGAACAGACTGTGGAAAAGGTCAAGCTAATTCGGGAAAGACTGAAGATTGCACAGAGTCGGCAAAAGAGCTACGCCGACACCCATCGAAGACCACTTGAGTTTCGGGTGGGCGATCATGTGTTCCTGAAGGTGTCGCCCATGAGAGGAGTTACTCGGTTCGGCACGAAGGGAAAGCTGAGTCCGAGATTCGTTGGGCCGTTCGAAATACTCAAGCGGGTCGCCCCAGTAGCCTATAAAATTGCCCTACCGTCGGCGCTTGAAGGTGTGCACAATATCTTTCACGTCTCCCAGCTACGGAAGTACGTGCACGACCCTAGCCACGTAGTAGATTTTGGCCAGCTGGAGCTAAAGTCCGACTTATCCTACGTTGAAGAGCCAGTTCAAATCTTAGAACACAAGGATAAGCTGCTGCAAAATTGGGCGATCCCTCTCGTTCGCGTACTCTGGAGGAACCATGCGGCAGAAGAGTCGACATGGGAACTCGAGTCAGAGATAAAGGAAAAGTTTTCTTCATTGTTTTTATAGAGGTAGGTTATGTTCTTAAGTTTCGAGGACGAAATTTTTTCTTAGTTGGTTATGGTGTAGTGTCCCGTCCCTACATCGTGCCCCGTTGTTCGTCCACGGGGTGCGCGAGAAAGCAACACTGTCGCTATCGACTCTGTCGGGACCGATAGGTCGGGATCGATCGAATCGATCGAACGGGAACGGTTGAATTAAGATCCATTCCCCGTTATGGAATGGCTTCTTCGGAACCAAGTCCCATATTCAGCGGGCTGCGCCTCAAGGATTGACTCTGCGGCTAAGTCGGGAGAGACCTTCCGTTGCTCTGCTTTTCACGCCGCTTGCGTTGGTTTTGGCTTTGTTTTCTGAATACGTTTTCGTGAATGTTTTCGATGGTTTTCATGGCTTACGTTTCGAACTTCGCATTAGTATCGAATTTTCTTGAATAACACAGTGTTCTAATCGGTTGCTTGTGCGATTTCAGGTGATCGCATAGGCAACGTCTAGCGCAGCCAACCGGTTTCTCGCCTCAAGTAAATACTAAGGTGAGTGGCTGACCCTTCTTCCCTCGACCCTCTTCTCTAATACATTATCAATACTAGACATGTGCTATGCTAGATGTAATGCAACGACATGAATGATATTCCGATAAACGGTCACACGACGTCCCACGAATACGAACTATGCAGATGCTTGTCATATAATACTATCGTGCTTGCAATTATCAAATCATATAGAACCGTGCTAAGGAAGGATGAATCGATTAAAATGAATGTCGCAACAATACTATAAGATGTGCCTTGAAATAACAAATTAACTTAGCACGGTCATGGACAACTTGTCGACAAGGGCGATTGTTTCTTCGGACGGTATCCCGAGGCCACGGGACCGTTCCGGCCTAGGAACAAACACGGATAGCTATGCCGGATGCATGCCACGGTAGACAGTGGCTTTCAACGGAGCTCGCTACCTGTGCTGAAGGACCTCTGTCTACCAAGCTATATGTCCATGATGGCTTGTCGTGCCAGTGACCTTCACGAACGCACTCTATTACGTTTTATTATTATCAACATGACAGGAAAGAACATGGTAAGTTTACGCTACGACGACACGCTCTGCCGGGGGTAAGATCTATCGTCATTATACGGTTGTGCCTTCAAATATAAGTTTGAATTGAGTAGGATGGCTAGAAACTTCAGTAAATATTTGCATGCACGCTCACTTGAATTCTTCAACAAATGAGAGCACGGGATTTAAATTGCCACACACCAGCACAAAGTGTAAAGTGCTGACCCTCGCTCTCAACAGGTACTCGGAACCAGGATAGCGTGCCAAGGAACTGAAGGCGACGCTCCTTTCTTTTGAAGCCTTGCTCGCGCGAAGGCTAGCTCTGCAACATTTTGAAGACTCCAACCCAACTGCATCATGAGTCACAAACTCTCGCCGATCCCAGGTCTTAGAGAGTCGTTTTGATGTTTGTAAAAAGGGATGTAAATGTATGGAAGGACTATCTCATCGATGTCGGTTGTAAGCCCGCGAGGCCCCTTTTGTAATCGAGTCTGTAACCTAACTTATTATCAATAAAAATGCAAGTTTTCTTTTCTAAATGAATGTGTTCAATTTCTCTGCGTACTCTTACATATGTTGTCGTTTCGGATAACCTTATGAACCGCCTTGTGCAAGCGCAACTTAGGCTTGCACGGCATCACACCCGGGGGACGACTATCGATTCTACCAAATCGGGGCGTGACAGGGCGTTTGGTGGCTGGAGGGGACGGGGGGTGGGCTGTATTGGAGAAGGATAATTTTATGTTTGGAGCAAGGTTATTTTGGTCCATTTTTTATGGTATCAAGTTGTACCCAAAAAAAGTTTAGGATGTCAAGTTAAAAAATTAGAATATTTAAGGGTATATATATATATATATATGTGTGTGTGTGTGTGTGTGTGTGTGTGTGTGTGTGTGTGTGTTGTGTTCTCGTACTTCGATATGGGACTCGAGCCATGGTCCTGTGACTACACTTTTGTGACCCGTCCTGTAACATGACTTTTGACCTTCTACATTTAATGAATTCTATTTCATATATATATATATATATATATATATATATATATATATATATATATATATATATATATATATATATATATATATATGGAAACCGTTGTGGTGTACTAGTAACACCACCGTGCATAGGGGGGCGGACGGAGTTCGATTCCTAGGGGACTTAAGCTGCGTTAGCTTAAGGGTTAGGGGTAGTTAGGTAGTAGTAGTAGTAGTAGTAGTAGTAGAATATATATATATATATATATATATATATATATATATATATATATATATATATATATATATATATATATATATATAAAGATAGAGAGTGCGTGCGTGCGTGCGTGGGCGGGCGTACGTGCGGGCAGGCGGGCGTGCGTGTGCGTGTCCGTGCGTGTGTGTGTTATCCCCACTATTAAGCATCTCCAATGTCCTCTGAATAGCAGCAATTAGATAAATGTTTTTTAGCCATAGAGATCAAATCCTTAAATTACTCTCTTTTTTTGTGCGAGATTTTAAACTAATTTGTACTGTCCAAAAAGACATATTCAACGAATTTCAAAAATATTTGAAGATGTTTAACTGATCACACATAAGATAGTAGCGTGCTCATCTATTGTCTTATGCATGAGCACGACCGTGGTAAGAAATGATATGAAATGTTATGCTTTACTGTTTCGATTATGTCATCGGTATGAATAGAAATTCATCTATTTCTAAATAGCAAAACAACTTGAATGCACGCTTACCTTAATCAGCAATATCGGTGTAGACGAGTGTGTTCGTCTTGTTCACTAGTGCATTCCCAAATGTACTAATCCTCCAATCCCATATGTGATGAGAACTCTGGGGTGAACGGTTGTAGGCCCAAGCTAAAGTTTGAGAAGGCGTTTTGAAGTTTCTTCCTATTTTGAAGTATTTTGAAGCCAATTCAACTTAAGGCTTGAAATGTATAAAAAGGTGTAAATGTATTTAACGACAAGTATTAGTTCAAGCAGCTTGTCAAGTGTTTTACTTTGTTTCAGTCAAATGTAGTCGCAACGGCATATCCAATGTAGTTACGACTTGCATTTCGTTACAAGCTATCAATAAAAAAATTATATTTATATCTTCTTATATTGGGTGCTCAATTCTCTGCACTTTGTGAAGTTTCAACTTGATGTTTTGAAAGATTTATCAAATGCAATGTTCTTGCTTTGTACGAGTGCAACTCCAAACTCGTACGGCATCACGTCCCAACGATGACGATCGATTCAGCAGAAATCGATGCGAGGACAAACGGTTTATCGAATCAGGACGTGACACCAACAACCATGTAGATTATTTTCCATCACAAATTATGGACATCCAAATATGTCAAATTAAACATTTAGTACAAATTTGTAAATCTAATCAAATTATATATTTAATGTATATTTTCTAAATCATATCAAATCAAATCTATTACCATATTTGGGCTCCAAAATTTGCTCTTACTAAATCCAGACTAGACTCTAAAAATAAAAAAATCATATTTTTATCTTCCTATACTACGTCCGCAATTCTCTGCACTTTGTCAAGTTTTAACTTGATGTTTCGAAAGAATTATCAAATATAATGTCCTTGTTTTATACGAGTGCAACTCCAGACTCGTACGACATCGACAAAAATCGATGCAAAGACGACCAGTTTGTCGAATTTGGACATGACACCAACAACCAACGGTGTAGATTTCCTTCACAATTTATGGACATCCAAATATGGTCAAATTAAATATTTAATATAAATTTGTAAATCTAATCAAATCATATATTTAATGTAGATTTTTAAATCATATCAAATCAAATCGGTTTGGGCTCCAAAATTTGCTCTTACCAAAGAATCCTTACTGGACTCTAACAATCTTCCCCTCCAGTCTGATGAGAGTTGTTGACCCCATTGGTCCTCAATTGGACTCCATGCCTGTCACCCCGTGACAAAAATTCTGCTCCCCATGTTACTGATCTTCGATCGTCCGAGTTGCTTTGTATCTTCCTTCATCTCCAGCTGTTCGACCGTCACGTCGACGCTATATAACTACCAAGAGTAGCACCTCCTGCACCACTTGGATCCTACCGACATCAATGACACGATCCTTTGTTCCGGCTGTCCCTTGGCAACGCGTGGGCGAGCGAGCTTCTTCTCTGGCGATTAGCAGAGCACCTTCCTCTGTTGCAGCCGATCGATAGTTGAGGTGATTTGTTGAGATTCATCAGGGAACCTGCTCGTTTCTTAAATTTTTCTCGGATCTTCAATTTGAATTGTGCACAAATCCAGATCGAAGACGATCGGTTCAGATTCTCTTGATAATCAGCGACGCAGATGATGTGAGCCAAGTCGTCTTCCGAGATCTTGGTGACCAGGATTCGAGAGTGTCTAGTGGTGAGTTGAATTTGATCCTTTTGATTTTGGGACTGTTCTTTATAATTTTGCAATTCGTATCGAAAAAAATGATCGGAAATTGGGTTTTCTGTTTTTGTACGGGTTATGTTCGGTGTTATGCTTCAGAGAATCCTGGGTTTCACTCGAGCGTGAGGAAGCGGAGTCCGGGCCCTGGGAGCGTGCCTTTGCCAACTGCACAGGTATTGATCTAGCTCTCTTATATTGGAGACATTATTTTGTGCTTGCATTGATTAGTTTTGGTCAGCTTTGAGGTCGGGACGCGAGGGTGTGGTTTTTGTTCGTGTCATTTTACTGCGTTCGTGTCCAGCTTTTGGTTCGTATTTGGTAGTAGTTCGTGTCCAGCATTGGTTGGGATGCAGTGAGTCAGATCCTTTAAGTCCAGCAATGCTTCGCGTTGGTGCGTCGTGTACAGGGACCGGAGTAGGATTTGGCGCGTTTGGGAAGTTGAGTCATATAGTTGGTGTCGGGTACTTTACATCTGCAGGAATGGAATAGCCTGGGGCAAGGTTTTTCTCTTTGATTGTAATAAGTTTGTTTAAATTCTAATTTGATTTTGTTAATAGTAGTTGTATATTTTTCGGTTCTAAATTCGGATTGGATTTGGTTGTATAATTTCTGGGATTGAGATAGACTGGGACTTGAGTGTAGAGTTGGCATTTCTCTTGTTTTAATTTTTATTTGCAATCTGGCGGTAGTAACAGTTAGGTTTAAATTTTATGTTTTGTTAGGTTGGGGAATAGGAGCAGTTGGGCATTGTTGCTGAATATTGACTGAATGATTTTGCGGGGCTCTCGAGTATGGTTGCCATTGAATTCTGTAGAGGAGTTATTTTTAAAGTTTACTTTGTAAACTAGTAATATCTGAGCTTAGACTTTGGGGCCTCTGTTGGGCTTGTGTTTTGCAGGAAGTTTTTGGGTTATATGTTTAATTGTTGAGCACATGTTGGGGGTCATTTGTAGCTGGAAAGAGAAAGATAGTGAGATAACCTCTCTAATAATTCTGTGACTCACTCTCTTTCTCTATTCTTTAACCATGTCCTTTCGAAATTGGAGGAGGCAGCAGGTGGCCTTTCAATTGAAGAGATGACTGAGTCATTGCTTGACTCTTTACCAATCGATGAGTCAATCAATGGACTGACGGCTGCATCTGTATACATGTACAGATTGTGGATATTGATTTACATTGCTGTAATGTAGGTTGCAATTGCTAAGCATTATTTGGCATAAGAGTGCTACCATTACTTTATTATTTAGTATAGGAGTTATTTTTACCATTAGGTTTATTTTATATACAGGTATTTAATAACTTTTCTTCCAAAACTATTGTAAAGGGGACTTGAACCTATATTACTTGAGAAATTGCTAGTATATAGTTTATTCATGTTTTGTTAACCCAAGTTATTTTGTTCTACTAAAAAAAAAGTATTTTCTAGCTAATTTGTGCTAATATGATCTGCTAAGCATTATTTTGTCTAAAAACTAATTTTATTTATTTAAACATTTTGCTAGTAGATATAGATTTTTGGTCGTTAATATTTTATCATATTATTGTTAAAAATATAGTTACATACTTTATAGATATTTTGATTAAGGCTAGAATATGTATGTTTTTCCAAAACTATTGGTAGCTAGTATATATGGTTAACTAGAAAATGGTTAATTAGAATAATTAGCTAGCATGTATTTTCATAAATGATTCTTTGCTAAATATAGTTTCATTAGTAATTGTTGGGATTAAAGCTATAGTATATATTTCTAAAATATTGTAACTAGTACATAATTGCTATAATTTCATTTATACTATTTTGGTAGCAAATATTATAGTATGTTTCAAACAATAATAGTATTATCTAAATAATATTTTACTAGGTTTTCTTGCTAGCCAGGAGAAGTAGAGTTGGCTAATTAAGCATTTTGGTTTGTTTTAGTTTTAGAATAATATTCTTAGAAATAATGTGTCTTCTCATCACAGATTTTCTCTAGACTTTGGACTTGACATCTACAACAACATCAGGCAAGTACACCGATTCGATCTCTTTACTCTGTATTTCTGTCTTGGTTCATGTTCTCATATTGACACGTTGTACACATGATTGTTCATTGTTCATTGTTCACTGTTCATCGTTCATCGTTCATTGTTCTTACTTGTATATTGGGGTGGGAAAATAACTACAGATATGTGACCAATCCTATTCTAGCTAGGCATTGACTAATAGCTTAGGTCTCACATTGTGCACGTGAGACTCTAAGCCGTACCATTGTTCACTGTTCATTGTTTATTGTTTACCCATCTGGTCACATACTATGTTAGTTATTTCACTTGCATGTTACACTGATAGTATAGTTCATTGCTTCTGGATCCGGTACCATAGTTTCATTGTTATTCCTGTACCACAGTTTCATATTCCTATCTTGTACCAGTTCATATCGTGATTCTTTTCATGCACTTCAGTTTATATTGTTTAGAGCTTCTTGTCGGGGTTGTACTTTGCTCTTTTCCTGACAGGATACATTGCAAGTATCTTGAGGATATGGTAGCACCTTGGGTCAGAGCCCGGAGATGGTGGAGTTGTATTTTCAGGATGGACTTAGAGTAGCAGTGCCCTAGATTAGATTCTTTCCAGTTTATTAGAAGAAAAATTTTGAGTGGCACCCCACTTATATTACCCATATTCGTAGTGCACCCCATATTGTTCCACATATACATAAGTCACCCCACTTCTAACCGAAACCGTCAAATAATAACGTTGTTGGCCTTTAAAACACTTTCCATGACCGTAATACCCCTCCCCCCCCCCTTTCCTTACTGTTGAGTGGAAGAAAAATTCCCAATTTATATTCAGAAACCCGAAAATGCCCTTCCTTCTATTACGCACGAAACGTCTCTTCTAATTCATCTCTAATTCCTCTTCTCCTCTTCTTCTCTAAAATTTCCCACGAAGCTCCATCTCGTCTCTAATTCGTCTTCTCCTCCAAGTTTCTCGCGAAAACATCAAGGTAATTCTGCAACTTTTCCCTTCCCCATCCATAAGTTATGTATTGATGATCAATTTGTGTCCGAATGAGTGTTTGATTTGATCACATTTTATTTTCTTCAGATTTTTTCGAAGCGAAAGGAGAAGGAGCTTCGATGGCTAGGCAAAATAGGTATTGATTTCAATTTTAGTGTTTAAATGCCGGGTTTAGGGTTTAAATTATCTTTACATATTGTGTGTTCTGATTATTGCTGAATTTAGGAGTTTAGGGTTTGGATTTGTTCTGATTATTGCTGAATTTAGGGGTTTAGGGTTTAAATTGTCTTTACAAATTTTCTTGCTTGAGTCTGCATTGTTTGAATTTGTTTGAATATCCATGTTTGAATTTAGGGGTTTAGGGCTGTGATTGAGTCTGCATGTTTGAATTTTCACGTTACTTCTACAGGAAATACATGGTTAGGTTCCATTGGAAGGGTACTTCAGTTTTGCACGAAGTGGACCCCGACGTGATCTCCCTCCTGGATATTCCTTACGTAGTCCAGAGTAACTATGTGGAGGGCAGATTTAGGTATTATTGGGTTGATCAGATGAAAGATGGTGAAACCATAGAGGTGTTATCTGATGCTGCATTGCTAGACATGTTCCATAACCAACTGCCTGACCAAGAAGGAGAGCTACACTTGTACTTGGAAAATGTGGAGGTTTCTAGTGGACAAGACACCCCAATCAAGAAGAAGAATATAAAGGTAGTAGCACACAGAGCACGACTAGGTCATGCAGCATTAACTGATGAAAGTAGTACAAAGGATGATGACAGTGGTTCACATGCTAGTGAGGATGCAGAACTTGGTTCACAGCCTAAGATCCAGTTTGAAGCACAAGCTGAAACACAGTTACGTGGAGATGAACCAGTAGTTGAGAGTGATGATGAACCCTTTGTACCAGAGGAAGAAGGCACAGAAAGTGGGGCTAGTGATGACTTTTGGGGGGAGTATGCTGTACATCCAGAGAATAACAATGAAGAGTGGAGGGAGGAAACAGAATTTCAGAGGGTATATGCTGAGAAAAAGAAGCTCCCCATTGATGCAATTGACCCTGTAGATGACTATCATAGCTGTGAGTCATCTGATTCTGAAGGGGCTGAAGAAGTTGGGCTGGATTCAATTGACCCTGTAGATGATCTGTACAGTGAGGGAGAGATGGCTGAGGAGCAGTACACAGCTCCAGTGGTTAGTGGCCTAGTCCTATGGCAGCAATGGGCTAATCCTGAGGAGTGCAGAAAATATTTAAGATCTTGTGCCATAAAGAACAGATATGAGATTACATTTGTGAAGAATGATCGTAGTAGAATCTGGGGTGTGTGTCAATATGAAGCATGCCCATGGATGTTCAGGGTGAGAATTTCAAGTTCTGATAAGACCACTTGTACTCTAAGGCAATTGAATGATGTGCACACTTGTAAGCACACCTCAAACCTGAAGAACAAAATGGCCACTAGTAAATTCATAGCTGAAGTTTTGGAAAAGGATATCGAGGCACACCACACTTCATGGAAGGCAAAGGATGTGCAGAAGCAGATGTGGTCCAAGTATACTGTGAAGGTCTCATATTGGAATGCCCACTACGAATTGGGCAGAGTGAAGCAAAAGATGTTTGGTGGCTTTGAAGAAAGCTATAGTAAAGCTCCTGAGGTTGCAAGACAAATAGCAAGAACAAACCCAGGTATCAGTTATAAAGTTTAGTATCAGTTATAAAGTTCAGTTTCATTTATAAAGTTTAGTTTAGTTTGGAATATTGGAATGCCCACTGCATTTTAGTTTAGTTTCATAAAGTTGCATAAAGTTCATTGCATTTTAGTTTGAAATATTGGAAGGCCCACTGCATTTTAGTTTAGTTGCATAAAGTAGCATAAAGTTTCTTGCATTTATATACATGAGTTATAAAGTTCACTGCATTTTAGTTTAGTTTAGTTGCATTTATATACATGAGTTATAAAGTTCACTGCATTTTAGTTTATAAAGTTCACTGTATTTTATTGGAAGGCCCACTGTATTTTAGTTTAGTTGCATATAGTTTCTTGCATTTATATACATGAGTTATAAAGTTTGTCTGCATCAGTTATAAAGTTCACTGCATTTTAGTTGCATAAAGTTCACTTTGCATATTGGAATATTGGAATGTCGACTGCATTTTAGTTTAGTTTCAGTTATAAAGTTTAGTTTAGTTTAGTTCAGTTATAAAGTTTAGTTTAGTTTAGTTGCATATTGGAATGCCCACTGTTTAGTTTAGTTTAGTTTAGTTGCATTTTACCAATCACTAACCTGAAGTTGTCTCTCTACCTTATTGTGGGACAGGGAGTGTAGCTTATTATGGAAATATTCCAGGGACCACAGAGTTTGGGTACTGCTGTATTGGATATGAAGCAAGTTGGGCTGGATTCATAAATGGATGCAGACCATTAGTTGAATTGGATGGGTGTCATCTTAAAGGAAAGTATGGGGGGGTGTGCTTGTCTGCAACAGCTCTAGATGGCAATAATGGGTTATTTCCACTTGCCATATACATATGCACATCTGAGTGCCAAGCAACATGGGGCCATTTCCTTAGTTTGATTAAGGAGAAGTTGCTGCAACATCCAGGAAGGGTAACCTTCATATCTGACAGGCAGAAAGGCCTGGGAATAGCTGTGGACACTGAGTTCTATGGAAACCCCCACAGATTTTGCTTTAGGCATTTCTACAAAAACTTCAAAGCCCAAGTCAATGGTAGTAAGCAGATGAAACACCTAACTTGGGGTGCAGCTAGAGCATACAGACATGTAGATCATGCTAAATGGATGGAAGCAATTGCAACGCAATGTCCCATTGGTCACCAATATTTGATGGCTGGGAACTACAACAGGTATCATTTCACCAATACTTCTTTAACTAACATACTTTTTTAACTAACATACTTCTTTAACTTTAGACACTGAGTTCTGTCTGACACTTTAGACACTAGCATACTTCTTTAACTAACATACTCTTTTCACTATTAGGTGGTGTAGATCTCATTTTGATAGAACAACAAAGTGTGAGCACATAACAAATAACTTCTCAGAAAGCTTCAACAATTGGATAGGTGAAATCAGATCTAAACCAATCACCATGCTTGTGGAAATGTTTCATATGATGGTCATGAAGTTGATTTACAATAGGAAAATGACTTCAAAAGAATGGAGTGACTTTGACCTAACTCCAAGAGCTAAGAAAATGATTGACCAAAGGGAAAAACAAGTGAACATATATCATGTCAATAGGGCTAATGAGGGGCTGTTTTGTGTCACTAGTGTGTTCTCCATTGAGAACAGATGGACTGTAGATGTCAATGCCAGAACATGTGACTGCTGTGTTTGGGATTTAACTGGGCTCCCATGTGTTCATGCTGTAGCTGTCTTGTTACCTAGCAGGCCCAGCTGGACAATGTGAGTATTCTTCTTTAAATTGGATGTCTCTCTTTAAATTGGATGTCTCTTTTAATGGTGCTCACTTTCTTCTTTTTCTTCGTATAGGTTCTCTAGTCCCTACTATCATGCCAGTACCTACAAGAAGGCTTACGCAGGAAAGATTGTTCCATTGCCAGAACAAAGCTTATGGGATCAAGTAATTAATCTCACTACTTCTACAACAAAGTTTCTATTTCATTTCCTTTAACTAACATACTTCATTGCTTGTATGTCTCTTCTACTTGTGTTTCTATTTTTTAGCCTGCATATGAGGTGGGTCCACCTGGTAGACACAGACTACCAGGAAGACCAAGGGGAGTAAGGAGGCTAGAATCTGATGAGATTCGAAGAGCTTCCAAGAGGCAGAGGATTTGTGGAAGATGTAAGTTACCTTCTGATCACAATGCAAGAGGGTGCCAGGGAGGACCCATTGGAGGAAACACAAAGAAACGCAGGGATCCTAGGCCACCAAGGGAACCTAAGTCACCTAGGCCACGAAGGGTAACAAATACTGTCTACAAGAGGCCAAAGGTTTCTGGTATCATTTTGGGTTGGAATGTTAACTACTTCTCCTGGATGTTTGGAACGGATTGATTTAATTTCATTTGGAATGTTATCATTTTGACTTGGAATGGATGTTCTATAATTCTTGAATGTTCACTCTATTTGTTATCATTCTGTCTCCAGGAATGTTAATTTCATTCTTGAATGTTCACTCTATTTGTTATCATTCTGTCTCCAGGAATGTTAATTTCATTCTTGAATGTTCACTCTATTTGTTATCATTCTGTCTCCAGGATTGATTTAATTTCATTCTTGAATGTTAACTACTCCAGGAATGTAAACTGTTTCATTCTGTCTCCAGGATTGCTATCTCCAGGAATGTAAACTGTCTCCAGGAATGTTCTATCTCCAGGAATGTAAACTGTTTAGACACTATAATTCTTGAATGTGCTATCTCCAGGAATGTTCACTTGTAAACTGTTTAGACACTATCATTTGGAATGTTCATTTGGAATGGAATTGTTATCATTCTGTCTCCAGGATGTACTATCTCCAAGATGTTCACTCTATTTGTTCTTATTCTTGAATGTGCACTATATGTAATTCACAGATATGTACGACTGAGAATGAGCAGATATGGAATACATTCACATAGCTTACCAATAAACTTTCTTGTATTTATATACATGAAAAGATACATCATTTTAGATAAATTTCATGTTTACATAGCCAAGTCTTTTCCAAATCTCTTACACAACTGTTCTAAAGTTGTGTTTACAACAATTTGAACAGGAATTTCCGACACAGACGGGTTATCACGCTCGGTAGCTTCATTCAACCATTGAAATGCATTGTTGCATTTTAGACATTGTAAGAATCGTCTTCCATAGCTGTGGCTCCTCTTTGACACCATTACAACTCTCTTTCCTCGACAATTAGAATTAGGGCAAGAGGCTTCCTTCCATGGGCATTGTTGTTTCCAATGACCTAATTGACCGCACGTAAAACACCCTTCCCTTTTAATTGTGGAAGATGAACTTTCCTGCTTGCCTTCATAAATTGCAACATCCAACCATTCAAAATCCAAGCATATGGGACACTTCAAAAACTTCCTTCCGGGGTTAGCCTTCGTATTTGACATCGACACGTACCGAATCCCCTTACAATTTCCACTCTTGCACGGTGACCTCAAAAAGTAACATTCGTCTGCGATATGGGCATTTTTTGAGCATATTTGACATTTTTCCTACACAAAACACAACAAAAATGCATGTTGAAAAACAAATCAATCTATCAAATGAGAAAGAAAGAGTAAAAGAGAGAGTAAAAGAGAGTAAAAGTTTGACTGACAGAGAGAGAGGAAAGCCTAACCCTAATCTCTAATGAATGGCCGGCCATGGGAGATCTATCGAAGGCTTTGCTGTGAGTTTTAGGAACCTCTTCTGCGACAGCAAAGAAAGGGGGGAGAGATTGGGCTTTGTAAATAGGAGGAAGGGCATTTTCGGGTTTTCCAATATAAATTCCTTCCACTCAACAGCAAGGAAAAGGGGGAGGGGTATTACGGTCATGGAAAGTGTTTTAAAGGCCAACAACGTTATTATTTGACGTTTTCGGTTAGAAGTGGGGTAACTTGTGTATATGTGGAACAATGTGGGGTGCACTACGAATATGGGTAATATAAGTGGGGTGCCTCTTATTAGAATTGTATCATGTGTATTATATTGAGGATTCAGGATTGTATAATTTTATTCATGTTACCGGATTTGTCTCTGGATGATGTTGTATTAATAACTTGTGGATTGTGGTGATTCTGGGAACGTGTATATTAGATGTGATGTTTTATATTTATTGTATCTTGGAGTTTTCCTTAGAATTGTACAGCTTACTTCGTCGTGTCCATCGACGAAGGCTGGGCGTGTCCGACTCGTGTCCGATTATTCGGGAGCGGGTCGTGAAAGACCGAAATCTCTGACGATCAGCCTCACCGTTAGTCTTGGCTGCTTGTCCTCGACTTTCGTCTTCCAGCAGAATGTATTACCGTTCTGACGAGCTTCTTCACCTTGGTTGGTCCAACCAAGCGACGGTGCAACTCTTCCGTGATTCGAACACTTGAACCTGCCCACCTTCGTGTCTGCTACTAAACCACTCACATACACATGCATCCTTGAACAAAATATCATGCACTGTGCACACCGTCAATGACCTGTGAATGTTGTCATCCACCTCTGATTGAGTTTGTTGTAAACCTTGGTCTCCCCCTTACCTTCAAACTGCTGAAACCAACGTCGCAATTTAGCAAACTATCTGTCACCCGTAGAGCAACCCACACCTAAAGACCGACCAGTTGTCATGGGACCGACAAACTGACTCTCAATCTTTAACTCTCATCATCCTTCGCTTTGTTTCGATGAATTGAATCCTCAGTAACCCTCAAAACTTTTCGAAGAAGCTCATGAACAAGTTTCAGACGATCCAACTCCTGTCGTTCACCACGCGAGCCTCCATCCGGTGTTTGTGGCCTACCTACACAACTCAACGAATTGAGCATGTACATGCCACAATACAAATCTCCTCGAGCCAGCTGTTTGGAACCCTTCGTAGGAATTCATTCTTTGTCCCAAACAAACTACAACAGCCATCATCTACCAGCCTCCCTACCGAAACCAAGTTATAGTGCAAATTTGTTACATGTCGCATGCCCTTAAGAACACGCTTCACACCAAGCTTTGTCATCAAGTGCGCTTCACTGATGCCTACAACTGCAGTGGTCCCTTTGTAGCCCATTTTTACACATCCAAACTTGCCACCACGGTATGACATGGAGATCCTCCCCTACAAAGTGGCTTAATACGACGTCCCTATGTTCATCATCCAATCGCCATCTGACACATGCAACAAAGTTACTCTACTTGCTGCAATGATGATATCTCCAAACGCTATAAGATTCTATTGATCATCCTTGCTTCCAGTCTTCTCAGCTTTAAGCTTCATGTAGTTCATTTTCATATGACCACTTTGCCACAGTGACAAAAACCGTCCTTGCAATCCATAATCGCAAGATCTCGAGAACTCTCATGTGTCCTCGCCAGTGCTTGAGTCTTTCCTTCTCGTAGGAAGCCACCAGAGCGGACTCATGCAACGATTCAACTTACTTACACATCCTCATTCAACACGCTACTTTTGACTGTCCCCATCGTGACAAATCCATCCGGTGCGGAGTTACTCGACACCAACTATTCCCAACTTTCCGGCAAAAAACTCAAAAGTAGTATGGCCTGAAGTTCATCATCAATCAAATATTCATTGTAGACACCTGATTGATGATGAACCTCGTTCAGAAGTTGTGCCACTGAGGCACCTACGTGTACTTTGAGTTGATGAGTTGAGTTGGCAAATAAGACTCGTCACCACACTCAATAAAATTATAAGATTGACAAAAATAATATTGAACCCTCCACCCTAATATGCTCAACTCGTCACCACACTCAATAAAAAAAATACAATTGAAATCAATCACCAACCCATAGCAATCTCTCTAACAAAAATTGACGCTCTTCTTATTTATGTCTTCGTTTCGAGGTCACCAAAGTTGACAACTCCTTTATTAGATCTATGAACAAAAACTTTTCCTTAGATTTTCTGCGAAAAATCGCTCTGGACATCAAGTTTGTGTTGTATCCTTGTGTCCCAACTTTCACCTCATATTAAATAGAATAACAATCCTAATTTTAGGGTTAAAAAACCTTAAAGTAATCCACCATCAGATCTGGTCGTCACCAACAATAGATTATATCTCATCACAAATTAAAGATGTCCAAATATTGTCAAAAATTAAATATTTGATAAAAAAAATTATAAATCTAATCCCTAAGCCACCTACAACAGTCAAATAAGTAACAAAATGTCAAAACAATCAAAAAAAAAAGTCCTACTTACAAAAACATAACCTCTATACAAATTTGCACAAAACAAGAATCATGCACAGATCTGCTGACAAACAAGGGATCTCTATTCCGGGTGTTATCCGGTCCGGTTCAACCCCGGACCGGCCCGAGCCCGTCCTAGCCCGGAACCAAGAAAGTCCGACCCAACCAACCCACTAGCCCGGCCCGCCGAAGCCCACATTCTTGCGGGTCCGGACTGGCTTCTCTAAACCGAGCCCAGGCCCTGCCCGGACCGATTCAGCCCGACCCGGATCGACTGAACCAGATTTTGTTTTATTTATTTTTTAATTTTTCTTTTCAAATTCTGGCCCCCTTTTTAACAAAATACCTTCATTTTGTGACTGTTCTATGACCTGCCAAATATCCTTCCTCCATATTTATAATCATTTCTCTATTTTTATGTCTTTTTAAAATGACCAAAATTTACTAAATTATTGTTTATAAACTTCCATTCACTTCGAGTGAAAGTAAATCTTCATATAATTATGTAACAATTACTTTAAATCCCTGTTTTAAAAGAGTTAATAGAATACTTTAAATCCATGTTTTAAAAGAGTTAATAGAAGCGCTGCTAGAAAAGAGGTTATTAGACTCTTTAAAGAAATAAGAGTTATTTTAAAAGAAATTGTTAATAAACTATTATTTCTGATGTTTGGACAAATAAACAAAATTATACTTATATTTATACACGGCACAATACATAGATCCATTGTTGATGTTGCAAAAGCACATCGTTTGTTTAAAATTTTAAAATTTCCACACATGGCCTCGCAATTGCAACTTGTATTTCAAAATACCTGCATAACTTTGATATTCACAATAAAATTCAATCTGTATCTTTTGAATTTTATTGTGAATATCAAAGTTACAGATTAAATTTTTTATTATGAATATTATCACGCAAGATACCGGATCAGATACAGATTGAATTTTATTGTGAATATTATTTCGCAATCGCAACTTTGATATTCACAATAAAATTCAAAGATACAGATTAAATTTTATTATGAATATCAAAGTTCCAATTAAGCTTGGCACGGAACTGGTTCATCTTTTTGATCTAAAACAAATGAGCTATCAAGTTTAGTTTCATTAAGAAAAATAAAAAAAATTCAAACCTTTGCTTTCTCTTTACAACATTTATACATTGCTACCAATTTCATGAGGAGAACCAACTAAATCGTCAGAAATAAGATTTTTCAAAAAAAAAATATTGTAAAATTCAAAAGCTTCATTAACTTGGTTTGAACCTTATCCGACTATTTTAAAAAGACAAATAAAAATATAGAAAAGATTATAAAGATGGAGAATAATGAAAAAAATTCATGACAAATTTATAAAAAATTTGGAAGCCAAATAACCTCCCATACCCTTCAAATAAAATTGTTGTAGAGAATTTATAATCATTTTGCACAAAATGACCAAAATGCCCCCTAAAACGGTCATAAAACAATCACAAAATCAAAATGACAATATTTTGATTAAAGGAAGCCAAAGTTTGAAAGAAAAATTCAAAAAAAAAAAAAAAAATCATAACTAACAAGTTTAAATTTCAAAATTTAAGAACCATTATAGTCCGTATCTGTCAAAACATATCTGTGTATCTGTCAAAACATATCTGTACAGATGCGTACGGTAATTTAACTAACGTACGCATCAAAATTTAACTAACGTAAATTACCGTACGCATCAAAATTTACATATAAAACAGTTAAATTGCCGTAATTTATGTTTGTTTTTTGTTTTAAAATTGCATTTTATTTTGATGCGCATCAAAATTTAACATATCTGTACAGATGCGTACGGTAATTTTGATACGTATCTGTCAAAACATATCTGTACAGATGCATACGGTAATTTATGTTTTGACGCAAAAATAAATTTTACATATAATCTATTCCTGCACACTTTTTGTATTTAAGAACCATTTCTGCACATATTTGAACAAAATTTATTTATACACACTCGTGAGGTTTTTTTACTATGACAAATTTTACAACAAATCTGAAAGATTTAAAGAGTATCTCTTATCCCTAAATCATATATACTAAATATATCACCATTTCCAATAAAAAATGTACAATAAATTTGCCCTCTATACAGGTGAACAAATTTAGTAGAGCTTTTTAGGACAACAAATATGAAACATTTTAGAGTGTCTCTTGTCCCCAAATCATGTAACCTCCTTAAAAAAAACACAAGAGCATTTATACCCAAGCCTGTAAAACCCAACCACCAGCATAACCAACTATTCCCCTACTTTCCAAATCTGTAACCCCTTATGAAAATATGGGCCACAATAGAGGAAGACCAACTATTTTAAAACAAACATATCTGTCAAAACAAGAGAGCCCATCAAACCGTACTGACATTATAGTCCTCCAATGACTACAATATATGAACCAATGAAAAACCATCACATCAGTACAATTTAACACAAACGATCACCCCCTCGATTCACAAACATCAATGTTTTAAATCATAACAACTAACTAAACCTACATTTTCATAACACAACACATACCAAGTATTCACATAAATTACCTTAAACGCACACTTTTGCAATAAAGAGTTTAGGACAATAAATCTAAAAGATTTTGAGAGTAGAAATCTTGTCCTCAAATCATGTATACTAAATATATCACCATTTCCTATAAAAGGATGTACAATTATCCTCTCGATATAGGTGAACAATATAGGTGAACAAATTTAGTAGACTTTTTTAGGACAACTACTCTGAAAGATTTTGGAGACTCTTGCCCGCAAATCATGTAATCTACTAGAAAACCACACCATTAAAACGCAAGCCTCTAAAACAAACCAACGACAAACACAACCAACTATCCCCCTACGTTCCAAATCTGTAACCTCTTATAAAAAATGTTAGCCACAATAAAGGGAGACCAACTATTTTAAAACAAAAATATCTGTCAAATCGAGAGAAAGACCGCACGCATCAGACTGTACTAACATGATGATCCTCCATTGGCTCCAATATGAGCTGCTAACATCAGACTAATAGAGCCAATGGAGGACCGTCACGTCAGTACATTCTGACACAAACGATCACCCTCTCGATTCGCAAACAGCAATGTTTTAAAACATAATAAAACTAACTAAATCTACATTCTTATAAAAGAGAGAAGCTTGATGCATTAACTAAACAATTTGGTACATATACTGTCATTCCATATACCAAATCAATACTCTCATATATAACGCTCACAAGTAATAACACCTAAATAATATGAACACCAATGGTTATACCTAAAAATTATTATTTCAAAAAATAGCTCCCAAAGTAGCGAGATCTACATTCTTATAGGAGGGTGGACAATGGGATGTGCATTCCTATATAAGAGAAAGCTTGATATAAAGTTTTTGAAAACAACAACATATATCCACAAATCTATACCTTTTCCTATAAATAATGTCACCCCCCATAACATTTATAGGAGAATAAACAATTTTGTATACTTTTGAAAAAAGGATTAGCCACTTGTAGGAGAATAAACCAATTTGTACACATTTTAAAAAAAAGAAATAGAGAACATCTACATAGTTTTGACCACTAATTTAATACATAACCCACAAATTTACCATATCAACCCTCTAAAGTGAAAGGGAGAACATCCGCCCAAAACAATTTTGGCAAATGAGCAAAAATGGACACCAAACTGGCTAGCACCCCCCATTGACTAAGACTTCAAAAATGGACACCAAGCAACTGGCTAGCAACCCTAAAATCCTCAAGGTCAAGATGGAAAAGTAATTTCTAGCTTGGATGAATAGAATCATAATATTTTTGTTAAGAGAAGGGAAGTGGGGATCATAACAGGTGACCTTAGCTTTGGTTTAAATAATTTAATTACGAGGAAGTGTGTAGTAGAAATTATGTTGGTAGGTAGCATACTGCTCGCATGTAGAAGTAAACATCAAAAGACAAGATAAATCGCCAACTTATTTGATAAATATTAAAAAATCAACTGACGTGGATGTTGCAAACCCTAATTAACTGAAATATTCTCACCTATACAAAAAATGTATTGAATTTGTTTCAAAATATATTAAGAATAAAAAATAAAAAATAAAAAATAAGAATGATCCACGTAATTACATAAAATGAAATATAGAATTAGTTAACATAAATTATCCTAAATTTAATACATTTTGCTATCTAAAGATCAGATTACATGAATAAATGAAATAAAAAAATTTACCGTAACCCGAACCAAGACTGAAACGTTGGGTTAAACGCAGTTCAACCAGTTCTTACTTCCCGTTCTTAATTTTAGAGAGTCGAAAATTAATGCTCCGGACCGGATCTTGGTCAATGATATTTATTTTTAAAACAAAAATAATTAAGGTCATCAGATAGGAGCGAAAGACATGATATTAATCAAAATCTCATATGAGATTAATCATTTGAACTATGCAATTAATCATCACGCGACCTTCATTCAGAATATGAATAAAAAATATCCATTTAGCAATAAATAATTAGCATAAAATTAAAAAAAAAAAATTAAACAGAACAAATAAATATGGAAAAAATTGAAGTCTCAGAAGGAAGGCAGTAGTATTGATGAAATCATGATTAGTTCATGAAACAAAATTGATGTATATACTTTCCTCATCATAGATGAAAGGAACAAAATAAAACCCGAAAAAAAAAATTATAAACTCATAATAACAAAATTTAAAGAGAAGGGGCCTCATAGAGAAGATTAGGGTTTGTCAACATCTGTAAGTTCAGACATATGCTTGTCAGTTTAATCATTTAATCATTGGCCACAAAATTGCAGAAACAAAACAAATTAAAAGAAAAATATTGAAAGAAAAAAAAAATTAGGACTCAGAATATGGGTTGTGATATAACAGAATGGTCGGCAAGGCGACTGATCATCGCCGTTACGACGAACGAGACCAATATCAATCGTCATCGTCCCTACAAATATATAAATCAACGAAAATAAAAGAAAAATTGGAGGACTTGAGAAAGTAAAAGAAAAATTGGAAGAATAAGAAGAAAGTGGGGAGAGAGAAATGTGGAGGCGGTGATTTGGGAAGAGGGGGTGTGACCGGGAGGAGTATATATAGGAATTAGGGTTTCTGTGGAGTGTATCCCAACCGTCCATTGAATGCAGATCTGGGACTACGATGAAAAGAACCGAATTTTCTGGATGGACGGTGGGGCTAACACTTCAGATACCGCAACTTCCAATAAAATTAATTTTTCCTTCACTTGTTTGGATAAACAAAAAGTAGAAAAAAAAAATTTAAAAATAATATTTTATTTATTATGGAAAAATATATAATTACCATTTAGTCTTTAATTTTTTTAAAATCATAATTAATATTTACTTTATTAAGGGCAGTTGGGTAATTTATTTCACAGTCCTCTCATCTCTCTCCATTTTTCTCTTACTTTTGGGAGAAAATTTTTTGAGTGGGATCCACATGAATTTTTCTCCACATTCATCTCCCTCAATTCCCCTTCCTCTTCCCAAACACCACTACTTTTAATTTTTCTCCCATTTTTTTCTCAAAATTTTCCTTCCCCCCATTTTCCACTCTTCCCAAACAATACCTAAGGGCAACCCTCCTCTAAGGACAACCATGACTTACTATTATTTTTACTAAGACTGTTTTTTGTAGGAATGATGGAAAAGTGGAATGAAGAAAAAAGATAAGGATAGATTTTCCTTCCATATGGAAAGGAAAGATCATTTCCTTCCTTTATGTTTGGTAGTGTCACGTCCCAGTACCGAAATACGGAGACGGACTAGGCCAGCTACTCCATATGAGGTACGTAACGTCATACGGCGATTGTGGCTGTCGAGAGACTAGGGGGTACATGCTACAATCAAGTCTCCTATGGTCCCACAGGGTTCTATGTCTCAATCAATCAAGTCACATCAGCAATTAAATGAACATTAAAGACAAAGCAGTAAGGCGTCCCCGACGCTTCATCAAAATGATCATGAGAGACTAGCTTTATAATTTAGCTATCTCAGAGAGTCAGGAGTACAAAATTATACACAGCTGCAGTCTGTTTAATTACAATTATGTACTGACACAAAATATCAAGTAATCCGGCTAACAGGTGTCGGTGGCTAAACGCCGCACAAAGTATAAGCAGGAGTGGTGAAGAAACTTACTCGAGTCCCCGAACCGCCATGCTCCTAGTATGCACCATGGATGTCAGGGAGGAAGATCGTGTCCTCTGGCTCTGCTACGAGATCTAGCCAAACAAAACCAGCGGGGTCAGCCCCGAATAGCAAGTACCGCCAAAGGGGCACAAGAGTTCAGATTAAAAATCCAGTTAATAGAATGATTGATAATAGTAATACTTATGCTACTATTATAGGGTAGCGCAACATCCTCGAACCCATATGGCACCCTTACAACCAAACAAGGACAAAAGGTGCCGCATGGAGTCGGGACGTGTCGTACTCTATAACTTTCACATAAGTTAAAAGGTAGAAACAATAAAATCTCCTGATCGTGACTTCGGTCGATAGCCTATCGTAGCACAATAACCAACCCAACAATCAAACAAGAACATGGGTTGGATCATGCACCTTGATAGACCATGTTCCTCAGTCATTCACAGAAGTAACACTTCACAACCAGAATAAGTCTTTCGTTCATAACTTCGGTCCACAGCCTGTCATAGTACGATAACCAACCCAACAATCAAACAAGAACATGGGTTGGATCACGTATCATAACAGTCCGCTTCCCTCAGTTATTTGCAGAAGGTAAATAGGATACAAGCAAGTCGTTTTCACGGCCAATCAAGCTACGAGTTTCTAGTGGGACGAGGTTATCCTCGCGTCATGTTATTTCAAAATCCTCAGATCGTATCTTTCCAGCAAGGCTAGCCCACCCAGGGGTTCGCGTAGACAGATATCATTGAGCACAGGTCCCTCGTAAGGCCACCTTGCCAAAACATATAATATATAGCAAGAATTGATCGGATACAGTCGTCCGCTCGTTGCAGATGACACAGTATCCGTGGAGACCAGCCGACGCATCAAGACAATATCTCAAGGCGGCTGGTGTAACACGATCTCGGGATTCTGCCCTCCCCATGCATCTAGTATATTTAGTTGCCTAGTTTAACCCTAGGTGAAATCTTGGACTCACATGCTGTGGCGTGCATGATTATCCTCTTAAAAGTCGTACTCAAGTACGAGTACCCCAAGAGAGGATCCATGTCAATCAGTATGTCAACATGTTCTACCCTCCTTAGTGTAATGCATCATTGCAAATATGCCACGTGGAGTTACGAGTCATTTGTCGAGCATGAACAAGAACTGGGACATTCAGGTACAAGTATCAGGTAGGAACACTTTGTTCACCGGGGTCACATTAGTGCTCATATCATGCTCAGGACAAAAGGCGTAAGGATATATAGCATACACAAACATTTATATATATATATGCAATATAATATATACATATAAAAATATAAGGTATAGGGGAGTCCAGGTCAGAGCGCGCTGGGGTCAAGTGTGCGCAGGGATCAGAGCGCGCAGGGATCAAGGTCAGACTGCGCTTGAGTCGAACTGTGCTCAAGTCAGGCTACGCTCAGGTCAGGCTACGCTCAGGTCAGGCTACGCTCAGGTCAGGCTACGCTCAGGTCAGGCTACGCTCAGGTCAGCGTATGAGTCAGACTGCGCCTCCAAAAGGCAGCGTATGCACTCCATACGACTCCTCTTCAAGGCAGCGTATGTACTCCATACGACTCCTCTTCAAGGCAGCGTATGAGGTCCATACGACTCCTCTTCAAGGCAGCGTATGCAAGACATACGCCTCCAAAAGGCAGCGTATGAGTCAGACTGCGCTGCGCTAAAGAGCGCGCGCAGCTCAGTGGTGCAAGCTAGAAAGCTCGCGCCCACTGCTCACTGTCTTCTCCAAATCAGCAAGAACTCCATGGTTTGAACCCAAAGCTTCAAAAGTCCATAACTTGGTCAAAATAAGTCCAAATCCAACTTTTCAATGGTCAAAATTGGGTAGAATAAAATTCTCTACAATATGGAACCATCAAAACTTGAAAACAAAGAAGTTTGATAGATCAAAACCACCAAAATCCGAAAATGGTTAAACTTAGATCTACAAAAATTAAAGCTTCAAAATGGAAAATTTCAAGTTCTAAACTAGTATAGAATGAGGAGAAGAACATATTTTGACAAATAATTTTGTAAGAAAACATTAACAACATTTATGGATCCATCTCTTGAGCAAGTTGGCACTTGCCTTGGTTGGTGGAGGAAAATAAATGAGAGGAAATAAATGAGAGGAGAGAGAATGAGATGAGTTATTATATAGAATCTTGAACCCATGGGTTCATGATGAACCAAAGGGTTCATGATGAACCATTGGTGAACCAAGAATAGGTTACCCAAATGAGCCAAAACTGTAGGCCCAAATGCAGAAAATAAATTACGAAATAATATTTTGTCAAATATTTTTGGGAAATGCATGAAGAAATACAGCATATAAATATCGTATAAATACAAGGTAAATATAATTCATCGGTTTACGTATTAAAATACGTATTCCAGGATCGGGGAGTGACATCTCTACCCTTCTTAGAAAAATTTCGTCCTCGAAATTCCAGCCAAGACAGGATAGTGAAATCAGGGCAAGCAAGGCACTATCATATACAAGTTAACTATCTTAGCAGTTATTATCATACATCACAAAGCGCAAATCAAGCAGGTGCAGATAAGCATGGAATCGTGTCAATAAGGCGTAAAAAAATATACCTCATTAGTCAAACAAATGCGGATACCGAGATCTGATCTCGTCCTCGCGCTCCCAGGTTGACTCTCCCGAAGAGTGATGGTTCCAAGAAACACGGACAAGGCTTATCGTCCGATTCTTGAGTACCTTCTCTCGCCGGTCCAAAATAGACACGGGTTGTTCCTCGTAAGTTAGGTCGGTACCAACGACTAACTCAGAATGATCGAGGATATGACTCGGATCCGGGACATACCTACGTAATTGGGACACATGAAACATATCATGTATGCCAGTTAACGAAGGCGGAAGGGCAAGTCGATAAGCCACATCGCCTACCCGAGCGAGAATCTTAAAAGGACCAACGTATCTTGGACTAAGCTTTCCTCGGGTTCCAAATCTAATGATACCCCGAGTAGGCAAAATCCGCAGAAATACTTGGTCGCCAACTCTGAACTCTAGAGGCCTACGATGCTGATCTGCCCAATGACGATGTCGGTCCTGTGCAACTCGAAGGCGCTCTCTGACCAACTTAACTATCTCCACAGTCTGCGTGATCATTTCTGGCCCCAACAACTTCCATTCTCCGACGTCGTCCCATGCCAAAGGGGACCTGCACTTCCTTCCGTACAATGCTTCGAACGGGGCTATCTGAATGCTAGCCTGATAGCTGTTGTTATAGGAGAACTCCACTAGATGAAGGTGATCCTCCCAAGATCCCCAAAATCCAAGGTACACGCCCGTAGCATATCTTCTAATGTCTGAATGGTTCTTTCTGATTGCCCGTCAGTTTGTGGATGATAAGCAGTACTGAATCTTAACTTGGTTCCCAAACTTTGGTGTAAGCTCCGCCAAAAATGGGAAGTAAACCGCGTATCCCGATCTGATACTATACTAACTGGAACACCGTATTGCCTTACTATCTGCTTCATGTACATTTCTGCTAGCTGCTCAGTAGTCTGTCCAACTCGGAAGAAAAGGAAATGAGCGACCTTCGTGAGTCGATCTACTATTACCCAGACTGTATTCTTGCCAGCCGGGGATCTAGGTAAACCGGTCACAAAATCCATCGTGATGTGCTCCCATTTCCATTCTGGGATAGGAAGCGGCTGTAGCAACCCTGCTGGTCTCTGCTGCTCGGCTTTCACCTGCTGACATACCAGACACTTGGATACAAATCTTGCTATCTCTCTTTTCATGCCATTCCACCAAAAGAACTGCCTGATATCTCGATACATCTTCGTTCCTCCTGGATGAATGGAGTAAATAGAACTATGAGCTTCGGACATAACTTCTTGCCGAAGGTCTCTACTCGGTACACAGAGTCTGTTTCCAAACCTGAGCGTACCATCTTCATGAATCACTAACTCCTTCCTACGGCCTGATTCACACTCCGATCGCAATTTCTGAATCTGTGGATCTCCTACTTGTGCTGTCCTTATCCTCTCTACTAAGGTTGACTAAATCTGTATACTGGTCATTCTTCCTATATCCCTTGGCAAAACTACTTCGATTCCCATACTCTGAAGGTCTTCTAGAATATGCTTCTGCGAGGTTAAGATAAAGGTACTGTCTCTCCTACTCAGTGCATCTGCAACTATATTCGCCTTGCCTGGATGACACTGAAGATCTAAATCAAAATCCTTCAGCAATTCTAACCATCTTCTTTACCTCATGTTCAAATCTCGCTGCGTGAATACGTATTTCAAACTCTTATGATCAGTGTAGATCTCTACCCGATCCCCATATAAATAATGCCTCCACAACTTGAGTGAAAACACCACAGCTGTTAACTCTAAATCATGAGTCGGGTAATTTTTCTCATGGTCTCGAAGCTGCCGAGACGCATATGCTATCACCTTTTCGTACTGCATCAATACACATCCAAGACCCTTCCCTGATGCGTCACAATATACTATAAAGCCTCCCGCTCCTACTGGAAGCGTCAAGATCGGGGCTGAGATCAATCTCTTCTTCAATTCTTCAAATGATGCCTGACAGCTAGCTGACCAAACAAACTCTATGTCCTTGTGCGTCAAACGCGTTAAGGGCGCAGAGATCCTGGCAAAGTCCGCCACGAACCTTCTGTAGTAACCAGCTAATCCTAAGAAACTTCGCACTTCTGTAACCGTTCTCGGGACCGGCCAATGCTCTACGGCCTCAATCTTCTTCGGATCCACTGACACTCCTGCTCCAGAAATTACATGTCCCAGGAACGAAATATGGTCTAACCAGAATTCACACTTGTCGAACTTCGCATAAAGTTGATGCTCCCTCAATGTCTGCAAGACAGTCCTAAGATGTTTCTCATGCTCCTCTTCACTGCTGGAATAGACAAGGATATCATCTATGAACACCACCACAAATTTATCCAAATACGGCAGAAAGATACGGTTCATTAAATCCATGAATACTGCGGGGGCGTTGGTTAGTCCAAAGGGTATTACTAAAAACTCATAATGCCCATATCTAGATCTGAATGCTGTCTTCGGTATGTCTTGCTCCCGGACTCTTACCTGATAGTATCCCGACCGAAGATCGATCTTGGAAAAGACGCTGGCCTTGCTCAACTGGTCAAACAAGTCATCAATCCTTAGTAGCGGGTACTTATTCTTCACTGTTACTGCATTCAGCTTGCGGTAGTCGATGCACATCCTTGTCGTCCCATCCTTCTTGGGAACTAGAATCACTGGCACGGCCCAGGGCGATTTACTGTCTCGGATGAATCCCTTAGACTTCAACTCTTCCTTATGTTGATACAAATTATCCTGTTCTGACGGCGACATTCTGTAAACTCTGTCTGCAATAGGCCTCATTCCAGGGTTCAACTCAATGCTAAATTCTACCTCTCTGACTGGGGGTATCCCGGGGAGCTCATCAGGGAAGACATCGAGAAAATCTTCGACCACTCTCGGAATCTGTCCTGGCTCTGACACTGCTGCTGAGATGACGCCTCCGGCCTGATTCTTCAAGGTTCGAGTAAAGATGAACTGTTCCATCCCAGGAACGCTGAATATGACCCTACCTCCTCTACAATCAATTGTCGCATGACTGTCTCTCAACCAGTCCATGCCAAGAACAACATCAAAATTCCCCATAGGGAATTCAATCAATGATGCGGGCAGTAAATGCCCACACACCTCTACCGGACATGAAAAGCGCACTCTGCTCACTTCTACGAGCCTATTGCCGGTGAGTATATCCATCCTCTCCGGCAATACCTCAAACACTAGTCCAATCCGTGTAGCATATTGTGCAGAGATGAATGAATGAGTAGCGCCTGAATCAAATAATGCTACAGCGGGAAATGAGGTGACGAGAATTTTACCTGCCACCACGTCACTAGACGCTAGAGCCTCTCCCAAAGATAATATGAGAGCCTGGCCCTGGCCCCGCGGAGCCCCTTGTTGCGGCCTTCCTCGACCATGTTGTTGCTGCCTCTGAGGGCCTCCGGCTTCCTGTGCTTGGCGAAACATCTGAGCCTGCGTTTGTAGACGCTGGACTAGGGGCCTCACTGCTAATACTGGCCCTTCACTCGGGGTTGCCACCGGAGCTGGCAACGCTGGAAACTGCTGACCTGGCCCTCCTGGCCTCTGCATTATAGGACAAGTGGAAATACGGTGGTCTGAACTACCACACCTCAAGCATAAGCCATTCGCTGACCGACACACCTCCCTCGTGTGCCCTGCCTTCCCACAGAATGTACAGCCCTGGGGTGCTCCCTGACGCTGCTGTTGGTTCCTCGGCTGCTGATGCCGAACTGGCGCTGTATTAGTTGACACGGCCGTTCTCCACGACGCTCCTGCATCATGAATACGTACACTGAGTGCTGGTGCCGATGTTCGCTGCGTTATTCCTCCTCCAACCTGGGAATGGAACCTCTTCTGACCTCCTGTCCTCGATGCCAACCTCTGCTGGGTAAGCTCGTACCTCCGAGCGGCCGTCAAAACAGCGTCAAACGTCTGGTAGTCGTGTCCCTCCACAAGCTGTAATAGTTCCAAATGAAGTCCCTGCTGGAACCTCATAGCTTTCTCTGGCTCCGTTGCCACCATTGCTGGTGCGAAACGGCACAATCTGCAGAACTCTGCTGCATACCCATCTACGGTCTTGCCTGCTTGCTTGAGACTAATAAACTTCTGCTGGAGCTCATATCGAGCTACTACACCAAAATACTTGGCCTTAAATCTTTCATTGAAGGTGGTCCAACGAACAGGGCGCCTTATACCAACTTCTTCTGATGCCCACCAGTCGCGGGCAAGTTCCTGAAGTACTAATTTGACCTGATCAACCTTCTCATCATCTGGAACCTTGGCTGCCACAAGAATGGCTTCGATTTCTTGAATCCATGCATCCGTAGTGATGGCATCCTCCGTGCCATCAAAATACCTCGGGTTCAAGCGACGGAACCTTCCTGATGCTCCCGAGTCAACCCCGGCACTCCTCCCAAGAGCTAACTGAATCCCTTGGTTCAGCAACACGTTCTGCTCCTGCTGCTGAGTCTGTTGTTGTTGGTGAGTGACAAGAATCCCCCGAATGATCTCCAGGAGTGCTACGGCATCTGGTACTGCCGTCGCTGCTGTTGCTGCAGGAGTTTCAATAACCTGCGGCTCCACTGCCTCTGGTTTCACTTCTGCTCGTGTCTGCCCTGGGGAAGGTTCTCTCCCCTATTGGTGCCCAGTCGAGCCATGCTCTCACTGCTCTTCCTCATGGGCCTCACCCGCTACTGAGAATGAAGCACCCCTATAGAGAAAGATATAAGATTATCAAGTCCGAACGAGGAAGATTTCGAGGATGCAAGTCAGGTTAGAGATCAAGGCAAGGACAGAGAATTCAAAACAGAATTTCAAGGGGAACAAGTTTTGATTGAGACTCCTAATAATTCGCAATACCCCACAAGTCTGAAAAACAGACCTGCATGGGCCAACACTAAAACCTTGTCACGCCCCAGTACCGAAATACGGAGACGGACTAGGCCAGCTACTCCATATGAGGTACGTAACGTCATACGGCAATCGTGGCTGTCGAGAGACCAGGGGGTACATGCTACAATCAAGTCTCCTATGGTCCCACAGGGTTCTATGTCTCAATCAATCAAGTCACATCAGCAATTAAATGAACATTAAAGATAAAGCAGTAAGGCGTCCCCGACGCTTCATCAAAATGATCATGAGAGACTAGCTTTATAATTTAGCTATCTCAGAGAGTCAGAAGTACAAAATTATACACAGCTGCAGTCTGTTTAATTACAATTATGTACTGACACAAAATATCAAGTAATCCGGCTAACAGGTGCCGGTGGCTAAACGCCGCACAAAGTATAAGCAGGAGTGGTGGAGAAGAAACCCACTCGAGTCCCCGAACCGCCATGCTCCTAGTATGCACCATGGATGTCAGGGAGGAAGATCGTGTCCTCTGGCTCTGCTACGAGATCTGGCCAAACAAAACCAGCGGGGTCAGCCCCGAATAGCAAGTACCGCCAAAGGGGCACAAGAGTTCAGATTAAAAACCCAGTTAATAGAATGATTGATAATAGTAATACTTATGCTACTATTATAGGTTAACGCAACATCCTCGAACCCATATGGCACCCTTACAACCAAACAAGGACAAAAGATGCCGCATGGAGTTGGGACGTGTCATACTCTATAACTTTCACATAAGTTAAAAGGTAGAAACAATAAAATCTCATGATCGTGACTTCGGTCGATAGCCTATCGTAGCACAATAACCAACCCAACAATCAAACAAGAACATGGGTTGGATCATGTACCTTGATAGACCATGTTCCTCAGTCATTCACAGAAGTAACACTTCACAACCAGAATAAGTCTTCCGTTCATAACTTCGATCCACAGCCTGTCATAGTACGATAACCAACCCAACAATCAAACAAGAACATGGGTTGGATCACGTATCATAACAGTCCGCTTCCTTCAGTTATTCGCGGAAGGTAAATAGGATACAAGCAAGTCGTTTTCACGGCCAATCAAGTCTACGAGTTTCTAGTGGGACGAGGTTATCCTCGCGTCATGTTATTTCAAAATCCTCAGATCGTATCTTTCCAGCAAGGCTAGCCCACCCAGGGGTTCGCGTAGACAGATATCATTGAGCACAGGTCCCTCGTAAGGCCACCTTGCCAAAATATATAATATATAGCAAGAATTGATTGGATACAGTCGTCCGCTCGTTGCAGATGACACAGTATCTGTGGAGACCAGCCGGCGCGTCAAGACAATATCTCAAGGCGGCTGGTGTAACACGATCTCGGGATTCTGCCCTCCCCATGCATCTAGTATATTTAGTTGCCTAGTTTAACCCTAGGTGAAATCTTGGACTCACATGCTGTGGCCTGCATGATTGTCCTCCTAAAAGTTGTACTCAAGTACGAGTACCCCAAGAGAGGATCCATGTCAATCAGTATGTCAACATGTTCTACCCTCCTTAGTGTAATGCATCATTGCAAATATGCCACGTGGAGTTACGAGTCATTTGTCGAGCATGAACAAGAACTGGGACATTCAGGTACAAGTATCAGGTAGGAACACTTTGTTCACCGGGGTCACATTAGTGCTCATATCATGCTCAGGACAAAAGACGTAAGGATATATAGCATACACAAACATTTATATATATATATGCAATATAATATATACATAAAAAAATATAAGGTATAGGGGAGTCCAGGTCAGAGCGCGCTGGGGTCAAGTGTGCGCAGGGATCAGAGCGCGCAGGGATCAAGGTCAGACTGCGCTTGAGTCGAACTGCGCTCAAGTCAGGCTACGCTCAGGTCAGGCTACGCTCAGGTCAGGCTACGCTCAAGTCAGGCTACGCTCAGGTCAGGCTACGCTCAGGTCAGGCTACGCTCAGGTCAGCGTATGAGTCAGACTGCGCCTCCAAAAGGCAGCGTATGCACTCCATACGACTCCTCTTCAAGGCAGCGTATGTACTCCATACGACTCCTCTTCAAGACAGCGTATGAGGTCCATACGACTCCTCTTCAAGGCAGCGTATGCAAAACATACGACTCCAAAAGGTAGCGTATGAGTCAGACTGTGCTGCGCTAAAGAGCGCGCACAGCTCAGTGGCGCAAGCTAAAAAGCGCGCGCCCACTGCTCATTGTCTTCTCCAAATCAGCAAGAACTCCATGGTTTGAACCCAAAGCTTCAAAAGTCCATAACTTGGTCAAAATAAGTCCAAATCCAACTTTTCAAAGGTCAAAATTGGGTAGAATAAAATTCTCTACAACATGGAACCATCAAAACTTGAAAACAAAGAAGTTTGATAGATCAAAACCACCAAAATCCGAAAATAGTTAAACTTAGATCTATAAAAATTAAAGCTTCAAAATAGAAAATTTCAAGTTCTAAACTAGTATAGAATGAGAAGAAGAACATATTTTGATAAATAATTTTGTAAGAAAACATTAACAACATTTATGGATCCATCTCTTGAGCAAGTTGGCACTTGCCTTGGTTGGTGGAGGAAAATAAATGAGAGGAAATAAATGAGAGGAGAGAGAATGAGATGAGTTATTATATAGAATCTTGAACCCATGGGTTCATGATGAACCAAAAGGTTCATGATGAACCATTGGTGAACCAAGAATAGGTTACCCAAATGAGCCAAAACTGTAGGCCCAAATGCAGAAAATAAATTACGAAATAATATTTTGTCGAATATTTTTGGGAAATGCATGAAGAAATACAGCATATAAATATCGTATAAATACAAGGTAAATACAATTCATCGATTTATGTATTAAAATACGTATTCCAGGATCGGGGAGTGACAGGTAGCAATGATGAAAAAGAAAAGAGATGCATTTTTTTTTGTCACGTCCCAGAACCAGAATACCGGAGAGCGGAAGAGTGACTCAGCCAGCTACGTATTACGGGTAGATGAATACCGTATAATACGATCAATGCTGTCTAAAAGACAAGGGGGTGCATACTACATAAAAGTCTCGCTATGGTCACTCGACATCTATTGTCTCAATCATTCAAACAAGAAGCAATAATGAAGAACATGTAAGATAAAGCAGTAAGGCGTCCCAAACGCTTAGTCAAAATATTCTTGAGATCTGGCTATACAAAATATAGCCAGATGGTATAGCAAGGTATACACAATCGTTATCGGCTGCAGTCTGACTTAGTTACAATTATGTAAAAGTAAGTACAAGACAATCTGACTAACATGTCGGTGCCAAGTGGCAAAATGTAAGGTAAGTAGCAAAACGAGCAGGGAAGTAAAGAACCCACTCGTGTCCTCCTGCGATCATCCCTCTAGTATTGACCATCTTGGAGGTAGAAGTAAGCTGAGTCCTCGAAAACTGGCTCTAAATCTGGCCATGCAAAACCAGAGAGGTTAGACCTCTAATAGCAAGTACCACAAGGAAGCACGATATGAGAACTAAAACCAGTGATAAGAGTTAAGAATATAATAATAAGTCTCCGCTTGCTGCTGGAATTCATACAACATTACGATACTTCAAACCAACTTCCCAACCAAACAATGACAGAAGTTGACCCGTCATGTCCTGGCATTCTGATCATCTCAGTAGTTAACAAAGTAGGTACAATACGCGAACAAATCAATTTAACGGTAATACAACTACTACGGCTTGCTAACGATGAGTTCCAAGTTATCCTGGAAATATGCAAATAAGGATTCCTCAGTTCTTACTATGAACAAGTAAGGCTAGTCTACCCAATAATTAAATTGCGTCAATCATGAATTAGATGAGTCCCAGCGGGATGCCCGTCATCAGTATACAGTAAATAAATATAAGCAGATACCGCTCCCTGCCCGTGTGGCAGATTTGCAGAATCTGTGGAAACCAGCCGGCATGTCGGGGCACTAATTGCCCCAAGGATGGCTGCCATGTAAGAACTCGGAAATCCATTCTCTCCATGCAATCGTTATTTTATTTAACTTAGTAGTCCCTATGTTAATTGAAATCTCATGCCGTAGATGATGGTCATTCAGAATGAGTACTTTCGTACAGAGTACGATATGCATAACTCTACAACGATGCCTGTGCGGTTAGGTTGTAGGTCTTACATAGCGTAATACAACAATCAAACCTAGCCACGGAATAATCATGTCTTGACTGTAGAGTACACATATCGCTTTTGTAGAAAATCAGTTGAAGCCTGCACGTGTCCATATGCCAATGTTCGGGATCGACTAGTCGATTGCAATGGTTCATAGTTAATATGAACGTGTCTCATTCAATTCCAATAAGACGACTAGCCAGCCTCTTAGTTCCAACTAGGAACGCATGATCAATCATTAGTCAAGGTAACAATCATTATCAATTGTGACAAGGCATGAAAGTCAACTAGTATTTTAGTATGATCGAGTCTATAACTCTCAGGGTTAAGTTCCAGTCATTCTGGGTATCCATAAACCAGTCAAAACACATTGCACACTCCATACAACAATATGTATTAAAATATTAACCTATCATAATTATGTCAAGTTTATGCCGACATAAGGTGAATAAAGTATTGAGCAATAGGAACACCAAGGTTGGATTACGCCAAGGCTAATCTATACCATGACTAGTCTACGCAAAAGCTTTACGCTATGGCCACCGGTTTACACCAAGCTTTACGCTAAGGCAAATACGCGCGTAAAGAAAGTACGTGTAAAGAAGTAACGTTACGCGTAAACTCGTATGCGTAAAAGAATAATATTACGCGTAAACCAAAATCGCGTAAAGAAATTACGCCAAGCCAAGGAGTACGTGTAAAACAGAGCTACGCGTAAAGAACAGGGTTACGCGTAATTATACGCGTAAAAGAATAAAGTTACGCATGAAACACTATACGTAAAGAATAACGTTACGCGTGAAACATTGTACGTGTAAAGAGTCGAGTTACACGTAAAATATTGTATGCGTAAAGGGTCGAGCCACGCATAAAGGTTGCACGCACAAAGAGTCAAGTTTACGCACGAATGAATACGCGTAAAGAGTAATACGCCAAGCCAAGTCGACTTGCGTAAAACAGATTCACGCTGACACGAATGATCGTGGACGTAGAGCTTGATACTACGCGAGCACGTAAAAATATGGGTGTAAAGTTAATGCTTACGCGAGCACGTATAACGTGAGCGTAAAACTCCTCCCGAACTCCAAATTTCATGAAACCTTCATTCCAAGCAAAAATGGAACTTCCATGGGTCAGAATGGCGTATAACACGAATCTCAACAGCCTGGAACGATCAAAACTTGAAAACAAAGAAGTTTAATAGATCAAACCCACAAAATCCGAAAATAATAATTTCTAGATCTACTAAAAACGGAACTTCAAAATAAAAAATGTCAAGTTCTAAATTATCTTAGGATCATGAAAGGAAGATAAATGAACCATAAAAATATGGGTTCTCATGTGGAGCAAGATGTACTTGCCTAAGCTCTAGGTAGGTGGAGAGAGTTATGAGGAAGAAGAAGAGTAAATGAGAATGAGAAGTAATGAAGAGAGAGAAAGGGTTGGGGCTTTAAATGAAGATGTGGTAGGTGGGGAGTTGGGTTCGATTCATGATGAACCATCAAAATATGGAAACAAACCGAACCAAGTCGAACCCAAGAGCCGAAAATAAAATACAAAAAAATAATTAGCAAAAAAATAAAGGAATTAAATACAGAACAAATACATGATAAATATTAAATAAATACATTCAAGCAGTACACGTATTAAAATACGTATTCTGGGAATGGAAAGTGACATTCTTTATTTGGTATGAAAGAAAAAGTTGAAGGAAAGAAAGTAAAAAATATAGGATTTACCAATTCTACCCTCAACTAAAAACACTTATTTACAATTTGACTTCATAAATAATTTTTAAATAACACATTCATATGGAGGTATAATTGTTAATTAATACAAGCCTCCACTTTTCCTTCCACTTTTCCTTCCACTTTTTGGGGGATTGGATTTCTTAGGGTGTGTTTGGTAGGAGGGAAAAGTGAAAGGAAAATAGAGGAGGGAAAAGTGGAGGGAAAGACTCATTTTCTTTTGTTTGGTATGGAAGAAAAATAGGAAGGAAGGAGAAGTGGAGGGATTACTTTTCCCTTATAACCTAAGAAATCCAATCCCCCCAAAAGTGAAAGGAAAATTGGATGCTTGTAGTAATTAACAATTATACCCACATATGAATGTATTATTTAAAAATTATTCATGAAGTCAAATGGTAAATAAATGATATTAATTGAGGATAGAATTGGTAAACCCTATATTTTTTACTTTCTTTCCTTCCACTTTTTCTTCCATAACAAATAAAGGAAAATGCATCCCTTATCTTTTCCATCCTCGCTACCAAACACAAAGGAAGGAAATGAGTTTTCCTTTCCATAAGGAAGGAAAATAAATCCTACTCTTTTTCCTTCCTTCCACTTTTCTATCCTTCCTACCAAACACAGCCTTAGGTTATGAGGGAAAAGTAATCCCTCCACTTTTCCTTTCTTCCTATTTTTCTTCCATACCAAACAAGAGAAAATGAATCTTTTCCTTCACTTTTCCCTTCTCTATTTTCCTTCTTCCCACTTTTTCCTCCTATCAAACACACCCTAAGAGCAACCTAAATTGAACAAGTTTACTAAGGGCCACCAAGAGGAAAAAAAATAAAACAAGAAATAATAAGAAAAAAAGAAGAAAAAAAACCCAAAACCCTCCAATTTCCCTCCCGTTCGTCCTGAAAACCCCCCTCGCCTCTCTCTCTCTCCGTTCGTTCCCCCCTATAGTCTTATCTATGTCTGCTGCAGGACTAAAGTAGATCACCTGTCTAACGGATAATGCATAAAATGATCAACAATTATAAGATGGAGGACTGCAATTAGAGGATTACAGTCAAGCGCTGCAGTCCTGCCTTTACTTTGGACTGCAGGAAAACCCTGTAGTCACTGTATGTTGGAAGTTTTAAACAAAAAAGAGAAAACCTTTTGTCAATTGAGGACTGCAGACAAGCATTGCAGTCTTGTCTTCACTTTGGACTACAAGCAAGTCCTACGGTCCTATCTTTGTACAGGCGTACGAAATCTCGAAAATTGACATTTCATGTACTTACCGAGGATGGTTCACACGTAATCGTTGGTTCTTGGGGACCAATAATGGGATTGGATGACCGAATCTCTTCTTCAAAAATATTTTGGACCATAATTCTAAACAAAATTGAGTGTCAACAAAATAACCTAATTAAAAAAATAAAATAAAATAAGAGATAGATAATCACCGAAGATAGAGAACACCAATAGAGGTGGGGACAACAACAATGTAGGTGGGGACAACAATGGAGATGGGGATTGAGAAAAGTGGTTTGGGGATTGAGAAAAGAGTAAGAAGACAAAGGAAGAAGAAAGGCAAACTTGTAATTTTTATTACATTCTATCTTGGTGGCCCTTAGTGTTTTCAAAATGGCAAACTTGTAATTTTTAAAAGTTTTAAGTTGGTGGCCCTTAGTAAAAGGAGGTGGCCTTTAACATTTGCCTACAAAAATTGTTGAGTAACTCATGGTCCAACTCAAGTCGCTCTTGTGGTTACGATGAGATGTATAAGATTTTAACTGGATGGTATAATATCTGTAGATCAAGTTAGAAAATTGTATTATTCCTTTCACATAATGGTGGAAGTTGAAAATAGTATTGGAGTCCAGTGTGGATTTGGTAATAGCATATTTATGGAGTCCAAATCTGATTAAATATTTGATTTAATTTGATTTAGATGTCCATAATTGGTGTTGGGCTATTTTAGATATAATATGATTCTTATTTGATAGTTTCCTATTTAAGAGATCCTATTATAATCTAAAATAGGGTGTTGATGGACTATTTTAGGTGTAGTAGGATTCTTATTTGAGGGCTTCCTATTTAAGAAATCCTATTATAACCTAAAATATATTTTTCTCATCCTATATATATGGGGTGAGGGTGGAGGCACAAAGCACAGCACAAAAAGTGGAGATTCGAGGTGCTCATCCACAGAAAATCTAAAAGAAAGTTTCGCACTTTGCTCTTATGACTTCGCCATCCAAGACAGAAGGAAGAAGAGATCTAATCGAGGGGTCGTCAACTTTGGTTAGGGAGATTGCTACGGGTTGGTGAGCGATTTCAATTGTAATCTTTCTTTTCTTCTTGAGTGTGGTGAGAAGGTTGAACCTATTAGGGCAAAGGGTTCTACATTAGTTTTTGTCAATCTTGTAATTTCATCTGAGTTATAGAGATTGTGATTTATCCAGGTGACGTAGTCACCGCCATATACTTTTCTTTATCTGTGCTTGGTGTCCGTTAGACGGGGGTTGGTTATTTCAGGTGGGTTGGCCTAAGTTTTCGCTGCGAAAATGTCTCAGACACGGTATCGGAGTGCAGGAGGGCGTATCCGATTTCCAACATCTGGTATCAGAGCTTTGGAGATTCTGGCAACCATGTCTACGGAGCAGATGAATACTCGTACGATCACCCTCACAGAGGAAAACTGGACGATTTGGAAACCAAGGATGGAGGATCTACTCTGGTGTAAGGACTTGCATGGTTCGTTGGAGGGCGACAACGCAAAGCCAATGGATAAAGCTGCTGAAGACTGGAAACGACTGGATCGGAAGGCCGTTGGATTCATCCGCCAATGGTTGGATGATTCGGTATTTCACCACGTGTCCATGGAGAGTTCAGCAAAAATATTATGAAAGAAGCTGCATTCGCTGTATGAAAGGAAGACGGCTGGCAACAAGATATTTCTTATTCGCCAACTCATCAACTCGAAGTACACGGAGGGTGCCCAGTGGCACAACATCTGAACGAGGTTCAGGGTATCATCAATCAGCTGTCTACGATGAAAATGATGATTGATGATGAGCTTCAGGCCCTACTGCTCTTGAGTTCTCTATCGAAATGCTGGGAGACGTTGGTGGTGTCGGTGAGCAACTCCGTGCCTGATGGAGTTGTCACGATGGAGGCAGTCAAAAGTAGCTTGTTGAATGAGGAGGTTCGACGCAAGCAAGTGGAATCATCGCAGGAGTCCGCTCTGGTGACTTCCTACGGGAAGGGAAGACCGAAGTCATTTAACCGAGAATCCATGCCTCACCAATGTACATCTGGCTGCCGTGAACCTTTGGTTTCATGACTCAAGTATAATATGTTATCGAACACTCTATCAACTCTACCCAATATTGGCATATAAATCAAAAGATCAATAATACAACTAGGATATAGTTTTAGTAATATTTGACAACCTGCACATACTTAAAATTATTTCAATTTAGGGATCATGCCACGCCAGTGCACTGCTGACTGCAGTGAACCCACAGTCTCCATAATTCAAATAAATGGGGACAGTGCGCATCTGCCTTACCATTGTAAGTCATCGAAAATTATTTCAACTATATCCATAAGAATTTCAAGGAGCTTCTATAAATTCAAACAAGTCGATCATGATAAGAAAATGTAAGTATATGTCCTTGAATAAAAGTGTCAGTTTTGAAAACAAAACGATCGTAAAATAGTTTTGAAAATAAAACGAGGTTTAGAGAAGGCAGAACATAAAAGGGCACAAAAATAATCAAAATTAGGAATTGAATTCTATGAAGGCCTAACTTACCAAACGTATATTCTACCCACCTTGGATCATACCCTCGTATTAAAATACAATAGAATTACATGGCCTATGTAGCAACCTTATTTACCTAACAATAGAATTAAATAAGGGACTCCTAGTCCTGATATTCTCCTAAAATCAAATCAATCCTAATTGTGAATGAGCACTTCCTAGTCACAGGTTTATAGTAGTACAACTAACTTAAATACTTGTCAAATCCCTAATTTTGAAAATGGGTATGTGACTGTATTTTGTATTTTGGGTGGATTTTAAATTTTGTACTTGTTTGAGAAACTATTATTTAAATTCTAGATTTTGAGTTTTGCCTTGGTGGACTTGAAATTTCCTAGTATTGTTATTATTATTGTTATTATCATTATTATTAAGTTTTATTATTTTCCTATAAAACTACTCCCAAAATACCCAACCCTAACCTAACCCCCAACTCTCCCCTTCCCTCTCTCCTCACACACAGCCCCCCTTTTCTCATCTCCCTCACTTTTTCTTCCGACCACACACTCACCCCCCAAAATTTATTTTCCTCTTTCTCTTTTCACACTCTGATCCCTCTCCCTCCCGATCTCAACTTTTCCCCAACCCCCTCTCGAGCTCACTCTCGGCCCTCACTCGCTCTTTTCCGACCCAGCCCCACCGCGGCCATCACCTCCACCCTTGCCTTGGCCGCCAGCGCCACCGTCTTCGCCACTTTCCGTAGCCATCATCAGCGCCTCCGCCCCTCTTCCGAAGCTATGATCGTCCCCCGCCATCACCACCACTTCCACGGCCACCACCCTCAACGTCGTCGTCGTCTTCATCTGCCACCATCTCCATGGCCGGCACCACCGCCTTCGCCGCCATCACCCATGAGCTCCACCACCACTACATCCACAGCCGCCAACATCTCCATGGCCGACCTCCCCTTTCCCCCGTGGCCGCCGCAAGCCTCCGCGAGCCCCAGCTGCTGTTGCTGTCCGTTCTCCTCCGCCAGCGGCCGACCGCCTAGCCGAGCCCCCCCGTCGAGCTTCACCGACTGCCTCCCCCAGCTCCTTCGCCCCTCTCTCATTTTTCACTCCGGCGGCCAGCGCCTCCGTTTTGCTGCCTCGGACTGTGCGCTCGTCGGGAAGCGAGCTACTGCATCGATGTACTTGGTCTGGAACTTGTTGCTGAATACCGCCCATAAGACAGACATCGGTAATTCAACTGCTAGCATCGTCCACCAGCTGCGGGCTAAGTCTAATAACTGCAAGCGCACAACGGTCACCTTCACATTCTTAGACATCCTAGTTGCTTCCAGGATAACCTCTGTGTCCTGAAGCCATGCATTAGCAGCAATAGCATCTTCAGTGCCGTCAAAGAAAGGAGGGTTCAGACGCTTGAAGCTGTTGGCCGCGTTGTTCCTTTGGTAACCAACTCTGTCCATGGCATCTTGTACTGTCTGGTGCAGGGCATCACCCCGATGATCTTGAGATGTAAGCAATTCCCTGATGAGATCCACCAGGGTTCCATTATCAGGCTCTGCAGGCGGGACGGGTTGAACTGGGGGCTCTGGATCCCCGTAATACATGACTCGGAAGGCCGCTCCAGAGTGCTGGGCTTGGTCTCCAGGTTGCTGTTGGTCTACTGGAGGTACTCTGCCTTGCTGATCGGTAGGACAAGGAACAATGCCGCTGAAGAAATGACATGAGGAACAATAAGGAAGGACCATGATAGATCGAGGATATAAACATGTGACCAGGTCAAGATTTTGGAAAGATTAGAAGACACGAGTAGAGATCAAGGACGAGTGCTGATTGAGACATCTATTCAGTGAAACCCTCGCACATCTTAATTTACAAGACCTGCATGGGCCACCACTTAAACTGTGTCACGCCCCAGAACCAGAATACTGGAGAGCGGAGGACAGACACAGCCAGCTACGTACATTAAAGTGAATCCCACCTCGTAATACGATCACGGCTGTCTAGATGCATGAGGGTTTACTACAAGCCATCAGTCTCTTATGGTCATGAACAAGCCTAGTGTCTCAATCTCAAGAAAGTAAGTAAATGTCACGACCCGCACCCACTTTTCGAACGCGAGCACGTGAGCAAGCCAGCTACGTATCGAACGGACTCCAGCCCGACTCGAATACGTAAACGCTGTCAAGGCTATGGTATACTGCCAAATCATGGCAAACAAATCTATATCTCAATCCACCATAAGAATAATAATCAAGCATGGACAAGTATGGGTCGTGGTCTGCAGCCCACTAGCATATATGTCCGATAAGACTCTAAGAAAGTAACAAGAGTTTAAAACTGAATCAGGAAACAGGATATCTCATGATAAGGTATGAAAGCACGAGCTGATAATAAATACAATACGATACCTGAATCCCGCAAGCGTATCATCCCATCCGCCATCCAGTACTAATAGCTAACTCCATGCACTTACTAAACCTGAAGAGATCATCAGGTCCTCAGGGGACATAGCAAGATACATAAAAATATGCCTATCTAGCAGTTTATCAAGCAATAAAAAATATAGAAAAATAAACGGAAAAAGACCAATCAACACGAAACACGACTATACACGACTGGAAGAACCACTACGCATAATTGAACTACTGGAGAAGAACAAGAGAACACGATATCACGATGTCAACGGATAACCAATCGAATACTCAAACCCTCGCCCCTAGTGTGGACTCGCAGGTTTTAACAACTACTAGCCCTCGGCCCTAGTGTGGACTCGCAAGCTAGCATCACCCTCGTCCCTAGTGTGGACTCGCAGGTGTGAATCATATACTACTAACCCTCGTCCCTAATATGGACTCGCAGGCTAGCATCACCCTCGTTCGTAGTGTGGACTCGCAGGTGTGGACATATAACTACTAACCCTCGCCCCTAATATGGACTCGCAGATTAGCTTACTAACTCTTGTCCCTAGTGTGGGCTCGCAAGTTAGCTTAACTACTAACTTTCGCCCCTAATGTGGACTCGCAGATTAGCTTACTAACTCTCGCCCCTAATGTGGACTCGCAGATTAGCTTACTAACTCTCGTCCCTGGTGTGGGCTCGCAAGTTAGCTTAACTATTAACCCTCGCCCCTAATGTGGACTCGCAGGTTAGCTTACTAACTCTCGCCCCTAATGTGGGCTCGCAAGTTAGCTTCACTACTAACCCTCGCCCCTAATATGGACTTGCAGATTAGCTTACTAACTCTCGCCCCTAATGTGGGCTCGCAAGTTAGCTTAACTACTAACCCTCGCCCCTAATGTGGACTCGCAGGTTAGCTTCAAGAATTTCAAGGTACAGCAGTTTTGATATGTCTTATTCATCCTATGACACGATGCGACTCAG
>JANAVB010000198.1:3042632-3200132 GCA_029216955.1 Iris pallida | reverse complement strand
CTCGCAAGTTACCTTAACTACTAACCCTCGCCCCTAATGTGGACTCGCAGGTTAGCTTCAAGAATTTCAAGGTACAGCAGTTCCAATATATCTTATTCATCCTATGACACGATACGACTCAGTCCAAGTACAAGAGATGACACGACACGACCCAATCACGATACACGAGAAAACCAATCCAATATGAACTACAAAACTAATTATAAACAAGGCTATATATAAACTAGCAGGCATGATATACAAATCACATATAAATAATCAACTAGTAAAACTGTATAATAATATAAATATGCATGTAAATAAACTGTAGAGGGAGGCAAGGTATACTTGCCTGGGGGTTGCACGGAGAACCAACAATGTAACTCCAATCAATAAGTCAAAAAGTCCAAGTCATCACAACTGTCTCCGAAAGCTAAAATAAACATTACCACTGTTCTCAGAATAGTCAAATTAGCTAGGATTGCCTGTCCTTAAATCCAATTCTGGACACAGGGGCAAAACGGTAATTTTGGGCAAAAACGATGTCCGCCGTTGGACCCGCTTTGTACCGAAAAGCGTGTCAGAGTCAATGGTCTCTAAAGTCATCAAACTATATGTTTATGGATCCGGTTTTTCGATACGAAACCAACCGTATGTCCAAAGTTGGATTCCGGCGGACCGTGCACAAAATCACCCGTTGAGTCGGACCGAGGGGCCTACGAAACGACGATTTTATCAACTGTCACAGAATCAGACCAAACTTGGTATCCAGGACCAAAAAAATGATACGGTCCTGTTGGCACAAGTTCTGTCTCGATCTGACGAGCGTGCACAAAGTAATTAGAAAATTTGCACAGAGGTCGATACGGTAAATTTTGACGGATACGCATCAAATTCGTCGCGTACACGCGACCAATTTGAATTCCATCAAAGTCCACACGACCACGAAGCCGTTACACAGCTTTTGATGCTTACTGTGCGTGACTACGTCGCCCGGATTGGCGGGACGCACGTCGTATCGAACAATTTTCTAGTTTTTAAAACAGGTTTTTGGGAAATTTTGGGGTTCGATTTCTCGACGCGTAGTCGATGATTTCTGAATCCATAAAAAGGATTATGAAGCCCTATATGTTGTCTAAAAGTGTCTTCAAATAGTTTTTCTAATATGGCATTAGATCGATCAGAATCGATCTTCAAATATGGAGGGTTGGACTGCACTAGTGTTCTGTTTCCGCAGTTTTCTCGGGAATTTCGGCTCGATCTCTCGAGCGAACCCTGGGGTTTGACCCGAAACTATTTGGGGGGTTTGAAGGGGTTCATATAGGCTCTCTAATACAATTTACAGAATCGAAGATAATTGACTATGCAGGGAGAAACTTATCTGCGAAGTGGCTCGCTTGAAACCCGCTGTTGTTCTGTCCTGAACTCGGGTGCGCGCACGCACGGCCCTGGCCGCCGGCGATGGCCTCACGGTGGCGCGCGGAGGCTGAGGCAGGGTCGCCCAAGTGCTGGCTAGGGTCGCAGGGTGTTGGGGAGGTGCGGCGTCGAGGGATTTTAGGGTTCTCTCTCGACGTTCCTCTGTTCCCGATTCATATATATGTGCAATGGGGGGTCGGGTCTGCCTGTGGGAACTCAGTTCTGTTGGGGAGGTATGGCCATGTGGCCTGGCCCTGGGCTGCTACTGTTCGCTGCTTGGGGAAGAGTTTGCATGGGCTGTGGGAAGTAGGGTCGGGCCTGGGCCTTGGGTTTTAGAGTCGGGATGGGCTCGTTTGGTTTCCTTTTGATTTATTTTATTATCCACATATATATACATATATATATATATATATATATATATATATATATATATATATATATATATATATTTTATATATATACATATATATATATACACACGTATACGTACACATATTACTATATATATATACACCCAAATACATATTTATATATTCATACACTTATACACATATACGTATATATTATATATATATATATATATACATGCACCCATATATAATATATATTATATATATACACTCATACACATATTTTATATACATATATATACACACACATATATACACGTATACACATATATATTTATATACCTCAAATTCAATATAGAGAATATAATATTTATTTCACAAATAATCTAGAATATTAAATAATATTTTTTTATCATTATAAATCTAATAACAATATAAATAACAATAATAAAGATAACTAATAAGGAAAATCTATAATAAGTGTACAGTCAGAATATGTAATCTGTATATCCCAACATGCATGAGAGTAATTAGGAAGGTGTTGACCTATTTCTAAAATAGAATACTAATTTAGTAACAATAAATTATATTTATGGATATAAATCCTTTATATACGGAAGGCCTATTAACAATCAGAAATAATAAATGCAATATGTACGTCAACATAGACGTCTTTGGTCTCACTATCCTACTACATGGGCTTGGATTTGACTTGGGCCCGATATGGACTAGTTTGGTACAAGCGGGTCACTCAACGTCAAATAATATTAATAATAAATAATTAAACTATTTCTAATGGTCATTCTATAGCTTGGCCTGGTTTTCCTAGTTAGAACACACCTATGGCTCGGTCTTTCCTATTGTGGCTAATACATTAGTCAAAGCACACTATTGCACTACCCGTGCCATGATTCCTAGTCATCTTGTACTCCAATTCTCAACCATGATTAAAATCATCTACCGTAATAATTAACTAAATAATCCTTTATAAAAATCTAAAATCACTATTTAAGTCAAATAAATAATAAAATATTTCAAAAAAAAATTCGGGAAGGGAAGCTACAGTAAATGTTACAAGATGTTAGATCATCAGACATACAAAGTAAGGCGTCCCAAACATTACATATTCATATGATCATGAAGCTAGTCCTACAAAACGTGAAGACTAGCAAGAGTTTCAGTCATACATGATCAACCCTAGGATTTGTCAATCATGTTACAGCCCGTAGGCAAACAGTAAGTAAAGTTGCAAACGAGCTAACACTTGCTCGGCGGCTAAACGCCTCAAAAGAATATTTTTATAAGGGAGTGGGGGAGCAAAATAAGAACCCACTCGTTGCCAGGGTTGTGCCTAGTGGTCACCATCTAGCTGGAAGGCAGGGAGATCCTCAGGAGCTACTCCAAAATTTGGCCATGCAAAACCAGCTGGGCCAGACCCTGTAACACGCAGTTTTCCATATGAAGATAATTTTGAAATTTTGAAATTATAATTATTATTATTGATATTTATTTCATATTATAATTTTTGGTGATTTTTAATAATTTTTAAACTATTTAAAATCTGGTTTAAGTCATGACTTGTGATTTTGACGTGCTGCTAGTGAAATCCTAGAGACTGCATGACCTAGAGCCTAACCATGTCATTAGGATGATTTAATTATCATTTTTAGCCTAGGGGTAATTTGGTTATTTTGACTTATTTGAATTAATTGATGATTTATTGAATTGGTGAATTCCAGTTTGACTTTGACTTGTTGAGACCTAGTGGACTAGCCTATAAGCTAACCCTAGCCATGGTGACCCTAGTCTAACTTAGGTTAACCTACTTTTAGTCATTAGAAACTAATTTTGGATTAGGAGGATTAGTTTAAGTGAATTTAAGTCATGGCTTGTGGTTTCATGAAATGACTTATGGCTTAATTATTTGATTGATCATGACTTAAGTCCATGGACCATTTAGTAAACCCTAACCCTAATTATTGAGCTTATGACCAGCCACATAGGGATCTCCACCCTATGTAAACACTTATTCATTAGGGCTTGCCTCTTTTTATTTTATTCCAACACTTGGAGAAAGAAAAGGTATTTTTTCCCCTTCCAAAAATTCCCATAAATCTATTTTAATTCTTTTTTAATCCTAGTCTTTTGCATTAGGTTCTAATTTCTGTGTATTTATTATTTCTGGAGGTAAATCTCAGTTTTGGGTTCATTTGGAGAATTTGGCCATCAAGAGAAATACTTCCCATTTGGAGCTTTTCCATGTAATTTGTACCTATAGGTAAAACCCTTTAAATTACATTATTATTTTGATTTTTTTTGCATATTAGGCTAGGTTTAGGTGTCCCCTAGCTGTCCCCGAAATTTGGGAGGATTTCGTGTCCGTTTGGTGTCCGTATTGGACACGTATCGGTCTATGTATTCATGTGTTCGTTGAAATGCCTCAAAGGAAATTTTTATGTTGTTTTTGAAAACTATTTGAATGGAAATATTGTTTTATATGTGTTTATTGATTTTGTGTCCTACTGAGCACATTTTTGGACACGTTCGTGTCCATATTTAGACACGCACGCACGCACGAGGCCCCGGTGCGCTGCCCTACTGCTCGGGGTCGACACAGGACACGACACGGACTCTCGTGAGCTAAATTTTTGTGGACACATGTGGGCATTGTCAGCCATCACCCACACAAAATTTCACGAGCTTTCGTTCACTGTGCGCGAAGTAATCGCGGTCGCACTGGTTCCTCATTGCACTGTACGAACACAGTTTTGAGCACTGACATGTGAGTCGTGTCGACTCTGGACACATTGAGGACACCTCGTGTTGACACGAGTGTGTAGCCCAACACGTGGGCTACATGTAGACATGACCACGAGGCCCCACGTGGCTCGTGTCGCGTCCATGAGACACGTGAACTACTGCACGACGCGGTGCTAAACCGTGTGCATCAGTCGAGAAAACTCGACTGATACGAGTCTCGTGTCGACACGTGTGTAAAACCCCTAAATTTCTACTATATATTTATTTATTTATTATTTTTTATTTTTGTACTATTTTAATTTTTGTACGCCGCGTAGTCGTATTGTACAGTGCGCGCAAATTACGTTTATTCGTGAATGCTCGACGAGTATGAATATGTGCGAGCGTACATATTTTTGAAAAAATATTTATTTTAATATTTATTTGTATTTATATATTTTTAAAAATTGTGAAAAGTATCATATTGGGATGGCCAAATCTTATTATTATTTTTATTTAATTATAAAAGACTAACATATTTAATAGTAGCAATTTAGAAAACTATTTTATGCAAATATTCTTAACGTGAGGTACATGAATTTTATTCCTATATATAATTTCATTTTCAAAATTATTTTATTAATATTTTATTATTCAAAAAGTTATTTAAAAATATTATTATTTTTGAAATTATTATTATTGGTATTTTTGAAAATATATTTGAAATTATTGTGGCCATTTTAAATCTTGATTTGATTTTTGAATTTATTTAAATAGTTAAATATTTGAAATTTATTTATCCTATTTGATTTTGAGCTAAAAATTTAAATAGATTTAAATTGGATTTAATTGATTTGATTTTAAACTAAGAGAATTTGATTTGATTTGATTTAAATTAGATTTGGATTTGGATTTGGATTTGGATTTGATTGCTTTTAAATTAAATTAGGAAATATCTAAATTGGGTTTAAAGGAATCCTAATTCTTATCTAATTGGGAATTTCCACATCCTATAAATAGGCAGGTACTCCTCTATATTATTTTCACCACAAATCATCTTTCAAACCATCCTTGTAAAAATTTCTCTCTTTTTTCGTCATAAATTCAGCCTCAAATTTTAAAGGTTGTAGCAACTTCGAATGACCATAACTCCCAACTTCGGACTCCTTTTGACCTCCAATTTTTTTGTTGGAATCGTATTGAGGTATATTTTCTGAATGTAAATTTTATTTTCATAAATTCGGAACTTAAATTTCTGGAAAATTTGTGGAGTGTCAGTGGTCCGAAATCTGACACGTTTTAGTGTTTTTGAGATTCTGGGAGAACCAGGAATCAGAATCATGATCCGTTTGAAGTTTCGGAATACTGACAGAAAAATACATATCATATATTTTTTTTCCAAAAATTTTCCAAAATATTTTATTTTTGGTTTTTATTTTAGAAGTTTATCACATCGTCTGAGTTCATCTTGTGTAGCCCTGTGACTATTCTGTACCCAGCGGGATTGTCGGTTTCACCAGCAAGGACCTCAGGTAAGATACCTTGCCACAATTTATTATTTATAAATTAGTTGCATTTTATTTATTACATATCACTGTTCAATTATTTCTAGTTCATGATTACTGCCTGCTCAGTGATATTAGTTGTACCTTGTTATTTATCCTTTGATTGCATATAGACTTAGAGTTAAGGGACTACCACTAGCTTAGTGTATTGCATAAACTTTGACACTGTTGTGCCACGAGATGTGTGAGTTAGGAGTAGCATATAGTCTACGGACTTGCGTGTTGGCTGATCACTAATGCGTGCAGGACGTGCGTTAGGTCTAACTGTCAATAGTTGTGTGTTAGAAGACTTGACGGTTAGTAGTGTTACATGGTCGTAGATGCGACATGATAGGTACATTGGGTGGGGAGAACATTTTCTTATCGTATGGGCTTCTATTGCACTTTTCTTGTAACCCGGAAGCTCCGCTGGAGATACGGGTATGAGCCTCTCAGGTTGGCCACTGTCATTTTTGAACGTCATGCTCTCGGTCACTGGTGCCCAAGTGGGGACTATACCAGATCCTATTTACAGCCAGGGCTCATGCGATGAAAGGTTTGTTCTCACTGTATGTTCACTTTAGTTTGGTTAGGTTACCTTAATTGTGTCTTGTCACTTTCTCTGATTGTGGCATATTTTATATTCAGTATTTTATGGCATGTTGATGTATCTTGTTACGTCCCTCTGAGGACCTGGTTATCTCGCCAGGTGTGTGCTCTTATGATTTTTGCAGGTGCTCTAGCTAAGGCCATGACTTGCGCTCTGTTCATCGAGATGTTGCTCTTGGATCGTCATCTCCTTGCTCTACTAAATTTCTTTCCTTGTATATTTTGTTCTTATTAAAATTAGTTGGTAGTGGACTTTGTCTCCGCCCAACGATTGTATACATGACAAATTCAAAGTTGCTTTTATATCATTATTTATCTTTGTGGATGAGATTTAGTACCTTGGTTATTGTATTTTACAGCTTATGTATATATACGAGGGTCCATATACTTCGTATGTATACAGCTGGCATGATTGCGTTCTAGTCTTACGTATTTTGGGACTGGGGCGTTACATGTTTTTGTGGTGGCCCATGCAGGTCTAGTTTACCGTTTCGGTTATATGATTGAACCAAACGGACCTGCAATATAGGATTAGAGTTTAGAATCTCATCCACCTACTTGACATCCTTTCTTGACTTCAAATTCCGAACTCTCGTTCGACCTCCTTGAATTACATCTTGCTCGACTCCTACCGTAAATTCTTAGTTTCGTGTTTAGTAAGATAACTACACTAGTATATGCCCATAGGTTAAACACATGGCTAGATGGATTACATTGACAATTAGTATGCATTAGGGTTTAAATTGAGTTATAAAGGCATTTATTTTCCTAGAAATATGATTCTTAAGGATTAGTTAATTTCAAGTTTGGTAGTAGCGTATTACCGCCTCCACAGGATAGTTGGAATTTTATTTTGCTATTACAAGGTGGTATACACAAGAGGACAGCTAGATCGCGAAAACAAATTTATGATTTATGATTTTTAGAAATTGTGAAATAATTTATGATTTATTGGGATATGAAACCGATTTGGAAAATATCTTTAAATTGTGACACATGATTTACGATTAAGTTCAAGTTTGGATTGAATATGTTAAGGTTTATCTCGAATTTATTAAAGTGCTTTAAATTATAAGTTATGTAACGGCTAAAGAATATGAAGGGTTTATGATTTACGGTTTATTAGAAAGTGATTCTACGATTTACGGATTATGAGTATTTAATTTGAGCTGAAGAGATAATGGTAAAAAAAAAAAAAATTGAAATATTTTGGAAGATATGAAATCGACTTTGAAGGAAAGTTTGAAATATTTAAAAATTTGCTCATATGATCTATGATATATAAAGTTATTTAGATTTCGAGTTTAAAACCTTGATTATGGATATTTAAATTTTGGAAAAAGGGAGAATTACTTTTGAAGAGTAGTTGTGACTTATTGGAAGCTAGATATACACATTTGAAGGATATAGAATTAAATTCGGGAGTTATCTAAATGTTTTATCTGGTAGTATGAATTTCGACGGATAAACTTATTAAATGTTGAGTTTAAGATTTGAAAAAAGGGGGTTATTATTCGATTTGCAATACACAAGAGTTGTTTCGAGATTTATTAGAGATTTAAATTGTGATTAAAGTTGACAGTCTAAGATAATTGAAATTTTGACGAAGGATCATGGAAATTTTATTGAGAACATTTCGAGGGACTTGAAATCTTAGATTAAATCATATATTGGTGAAGGACCAAGAAACAAGTAAGGTCCCCTAGTAAGATAGAAGTATTCTACATTAGATTGCCATGCCACCTATGACTATAATATTGCATATACACAAGTATAGTTAGTCATCGACCAAACCGATGAACATATCTTTGACTTACTCGACCTTCCCTAAATTCTAGATATTATTCGTGACCATCTAATTGTTTGAAATTTCAAAATAATTGGAATCATTTCCTTGACCATACCCTTATATATGAGACTCTTCCCCCTAGAAACTGTGTCTCTAACTTATCTTCACTTGATCTACGAGATTTCATAAGTTATCTTTATTTCGTGCTTTAACTCGGTCATTTATCTTGTTCGTTAATCATTATCTTATGAACTCCCACTTTCTATTTAAATTCTTTGTGTGTCTTTTATCGTGACTTTGATATTTGGAGCACAACACTAGACGTTTCCTTCCAACAAATTTCACATACAAGACCTAGACAAGCTCACCTTCATGTAGGTATATCATGTCCCACTAAAACACGTCCCCTTGTACTCTATTTTTATGGTACGACTTTCGGGCCATAAAGACTAACTATAACCTATACCATGATACCGATATACTTTTGACTATACATATGGACTCAATCTCGACTCAAATCTTCGGCCGATTACGATCTACTAAATCCGTTAAATGCTTACCCTTGTGTTTTATCTTGACTGCTTAACCCTTGTCATTTTATTTTCTTGTATTGATTTACTTAGACACATAACATTTTTTTCTTTCGCTCGTTGCAACCCTTACCCTTATTCTTTCCCAATTAAATTGCTTTCTTATACTTCACTGTGATTTCTCCATTGTTTACGCCACCTTGTTCCATTATGCGAAATGAAATTTGATCATGACAATCTTGGGTTAGTAGAGGTTAGATTGGAGAATCCCACAACGTGGATGAATAATAAAGTGGTTAAGATAATTACGAGATTATGAGCTATAGGAGGGACATAAATGGAAATGTGCAATAAATCCGAATCGATGAAGTAAGGAAAGATATATTATGTTTTGACGAAACACTCAAGGATAAATAGACTTCTCGGATTTCAAATTTTGTTTTAAGGTAACTATATATCGAGTGGAAAGTCTTCTAAAGTGTTGGTGGTTTAAGAACCAAATAAATATATAAAATTTAGGGATGCAAATTTTTGGATAAAGGCAATGTTGACGTTATGAGGATATTAGCTTTCAAGGATGACCAATTGTTGAAGAAAGAAACATTTACATTAAGTTCTAAGATGATCATGAATACGAATTTAAGATGAGTTTCAATTCTACCATCAAAGAGATGAGATTGTTGAATTCAAATTTTCGAGAGAGTGACTAATAAGTATTTTAGAAAAATTTGCAATTATGATGATAGAAGATTGAGTTAAGAAGATATACTGTTAGTTTTCGAGAATTATCATTGAAGACGGATTTTTGATACCTATAGATGCATCGTACATTGGCCAATAATACAAATTGTAGAAAGAAGATTTTAACTTTTAATTTGGCTAAATTGGTTGAAGGTTTAGAATTTTAGAGGAAATTATAACTTGGAGAGATATATAAGTGAGATAGTATAATGGAGATTATGGAATTCAAAATTTGAGACTATTCTATGACGAGAGAGGAAATTAGAGTACATTTAGAATCATATTGGTTTTGTTAAAGGGGACGTGGAATGGAAATTTTTTTGTTGTTGAAAGAACGATTTGTGATAAGAGAGATTTCATGAATATTGACGATATCAAGGATTAAGGAGTTTATTACCTACTTTTGAGGTTGCTTTTAGATTAATGTTAAGGTTGATCGAGCTTAGCCAATGATTGATTGTCATGATCAAATTCAAAAACCATCGAAATTTTTTACGATCAAATGACATACTGCCATTAAAATGTCATTTCATTCTCGTCAAACAATTGATTGCCTTTTTGTTCAATATGAATCAAATTCTTATCGATTATACTGCTTCTATCACCTTCACCCTACCTACCCTAATTTTCCTAAATTTTGAGGACGAAATTCTTTTAAGTTGGGTAGGATGTAAAACCCCTAAATTTCTACTATATATTTATTTATTTTTTATTTTTTATTTTTGTACTATTTTAATTTTTGTACGTCGCGTAGTCGTATTGTACAGTGCGCGCAAATTACGTTTATTCGTGAATGCTCGACGAGTATGAATATGTGCGAGCGTACATAATTTTGGAAAAATATTTATTTTAATATTTATTTGTATTTATATATTTTTAAAAATTGTGAAAAGTATCGTATTGGGATGGCCAAATCTTATTATTATTTTTATTTAATTATAAAAGACTAACATATTTAATAGTAGCAATTTAGAAAACTATTTTATGCAAATATTCTTAACGTGAGGTACATGAATTTTATTCCTATATGTAATTTTATTTTCGAAATTATTTTATTAATATTTTATTATTCAAAAAGTTATTTAAAAATATTATTATTTTTAAAATTATCATTATTGGTATTTTTGAAAATATATTTGAAATTATTGTGGCCATTTTAAATCTTGATTTGATTTTTGGATTTATTTAAATAGTTAAATATTTGAAATTTATTTATCCTATTTGATTTTGAGCTAAAAATTTAAATAGATTTAAATTGGATTTAATTGATTTGATTTTAAACTAAGAGAATTTGATTTGATTTGATTTAAATTAGATTTGGATTTGGATTTGGATTTGGATTTGGATTTGATTGCTTTTAAATTAAATTAGGAAATATCTAAATTGGGTTTAAAGGAATCCTAATTCTTATCTAATTGGGAATTCCCACATCCTATAAATAGGCAGGTACTCCTTCATATTATTTTTTACCACAAATCATCTTTCAAACCATCCTTGTAAAAATTTCTCTCTTTTTTCGTCATAAATTCAGCCTCAATTTTTAAAGGTTGTAGCAACTTCGAATGACCATAACTCCCAACTCCGGACTCCTTTTGACCTCCAATTTTTTTTGTTGGAATCGTATTGAGGTATATTTTCTGAATGTAAATTTTATTTTCATAAATTCGGAACTTAAATTTCTGGAAAATTTGTGGAGTGTCAGTGGTCCGAAATCTGACATGTTTTAGTGTTTTTGAGATTCTGGGAGAACCAGGAATCAGAATCATGATCCGTTTGAAGTTTCGGAATACTGACAGAAAAATACATATCATATATTTTTTTTCCAAAAATTTTCCAAAATATTTTATTTTTGGTTTTTATTTTAGAAGTTTATCACATCGTCTGAGTTCATCTTGTGTAGCCCTGTGACTATTCTGTACCCAGCGGGATTGTCGGTTTCACCAGCAAGGACCTCAGGTAAGATACCTTGCCACAATTTATTATTTATAAATTAGTTGTATTTTATTTATTACATATCACTGTTTAATTATTTCTAGTTCATGATTACTGCCTGCTCAGTGATATTAGTTGTACCTTGTTATTTATCCTTTGATTGCATATAGACTTAGAGTTAAGGGACTACCACTAGCTTAGTGCATTGCATAAACTTTGACACTGTTGTGCCACGAGATATGTGAGTTAGGAGTAGCATATAGTCTACGGACTTGCGTGTTGGCTGATCACTAATGCGTGCAGGACGTGCGTTAGGTCTAACTGTCAATAGTTGTGTGTTAGAAGACTTGACGGTTAGTAGTGTTACATGGTCGTAGATGCGACATGATAGGTACATTGGGTGGGGAGAACATTTTCTTATCGTATGGGCTTCTATTGCACTTTTCTTGTAACCCGGAAGCTCCGCTGGAGATACGGGTATGAGCCTCTCAGGTTGGCCACTGTCGTTTTTGAACGTCATGCTCTCGGTCACTGGTGCCCAAGTGGGGACTATACCAGATCCCATTTACAGCCCGGGCTCATGCGATGAAAGGTTTGTTCTCACTGTATGTTCACTTTAGTTTGGTTAGGTTACCTTAATTGTGTCTTGTCACTTTCTCTGATTGTGGCATATTTTATATTCAGTATTTTATGGCATGTTGATGTATCTTGTTACGTCCCTCTGAGGACCTGGTTATCTCGTCAGGTGTGTGCTCTTATAATTTTTGCAGGTGCTCTAGCTAAGGCCATGACTTGCGCTCTGTTCATCGAGATGTTGCTCTTGGATCGTCATCTCCTTGCTCTACTAAATTCCTTTCCTTGTATATTTCGTTCTTATTAAAATTAGTTGGTAGTGGACTTTGTCTCCGCCCAACGATTTTATACATGACAAATTCAAAGTTGCTTTTATATCATTATTTATCTTTATGGATGAGATCTAGTACCTTGGTTACTGTATTTTACAGCTTATGTATATATACGAGGGTCCATATACTTCGTATGTATACAGCTGGCATGATTGCGTTCTAGTCCTACGTATTTTGGGACTGGGGCGTTACAACGTGAGGAGACATGGACACGAGACAGGCTATCCTAACCCTAGACAAACCCTAGGAGAACCTACACACGTGTGCACGAGACCTATGGACACTTGTGTCGTGTCCTACACTCGTGTGCACCTCTGCACGATACTGCACAGAGTTCCGTTTACCTAATTTGGTATTTTCACTCTTGGACACGTTGTGTCGTGTCGTGGTAGACTCCTAGGGACCCCCACGACAGGAGCACACATGGGGCTAAGTTTACCAACTCCTATTTTAACATATTAATGCGTTTTTGATATTCGATTTTGAAATTCCCATTGAGGACTAATGCAGGTTCAGTTTCTGTTATTACACAGAGTTCATTCCATTTTTTTCCAACTGGTTGATTAATGATTTGTCATAGTGATTCACCCACAGGTGTATCAACTACTGCTGGGTTTGGTTTTCAAGTTGGATTAGGTTTTGCATTAGTAAATGGATTTCGAATGGGGATTCGAATTTGGGCTTGAATCCAAATGTTAAGCTGTCAATTGTTCTCAGGATTCCTGAGATTGGTTCCTGTCACCTTCATACCACACATAGTCACTCACCCCATTCCAATTGTTCACTGCAAACACCTTCCTGCACACAATTGTTCACTGCAAACACTCATTTTATTTATTCACTGCCATAGAACATTCATTTCACCTGCATTCAGTGATACATACCTGCACCTTCATCTTCATATCCTGCATTCCATATCAGTCTTGAGGGGTATGGGATGTCCTAGTATAGGATATGATTATTAGACACCCTTGATGGTTCACTGATATATGTACTGATGAATGACCAATGACACTAAACCTGAAACTAAGTTTTGGGGTTGTATGAGACTGAAATTGGGTTATATATACAGGTAAACTGAGATTTGAATCCTAAGTTGGTTTTGTATATTTATATGTGTGTGTGAGTGTACTAGGAGGATTACATGAGAGTCCATGGGTTATAGATATAGGTAAGGATTGAGTGATTTATATGTTAGGCTAATACTAGGCCTATGTAGATACATGAGTTTTGAGGGTATTAATGTGAGGGTGAACTAGGGTATAGGTTAAGTGTATCTATGAGTCATGGGTATTGAGTTTGAAGGTTCATTTATTCATATGGGTTTAGGTATTGAGGATAACTATTGGGTTATGTAAACATGGTTATACGAGAGAGTATACCTTTGTGTTATGTACTGATGGATAGGTTAGTGTATGTGGGTTACCTTAGGGGAAATCCAGATTTAGACTAAGGGCTTAGTTAAGTATTAGTTGGGTCTATTTATATATATATATGATATAATTGTATATATGGTATCTAAGTTACACTAGTCTATGAGTTAGGATTGACCAATAGGTCTAGTAGACCTAGATTGACTAAAAGGTTGACCCTTGTGGACCATGGTTGACCAAGGTCAACTATAGGTCAACCTTGACCTAGAAAGGACTTGGATGGATATAGAAGGGACTAGTTGACTAAGATTTGACTAAACCCTAGACTATTAGCTAGCTGATTAGGGTTTAACCTATATGAGTATTTTGTGACTAGGATTATGTAGATAGTCCTATGTAGATTAAGATATGTATGGGATTAAGTAGGATACTTGGGAGTTGTGTCATGATTTGTGTTAGCCTTAGAGAATTGACTAGAAGTTGACCATTAGTCAAGATTGACCTAATTACCTTGTTGACTAGTCTATGTTTGACCAAAACCTTAGTTAGTCTAACTTTAACCTAGATTAGACTAACCTTGGCTAGTTTGACCTTGTTTGACCTTGTTTGACTTCCTGCGACCCAGTATGACTTAAGTTGATCTAGTTTGACTGTAGAGTTGACCAAGTTTGACTTTGACCTAGATTGGCTTAGAAATTATATAGATTGCATTAGTTCTTTTATTTATCTTATATTGAACACTTCATAACCTGTACTGCTCTATTTAGGACATTGTGACTCCGGTGCAGACATCTGACATTACACTACTCTTTTCAGAGTATCAGGCGAGTACATTCTCTGATAGTTCTCTCATTTAATTGTCAATTACTGTACTTCAGTTATAGTTAGTTTTATGTGATTCTCTGTTATAATACGTATGGATATTTCTGGATTCATGTATGCGACACATATACTATACTTATCTGGCCTCTATTACTGGAATCACTGGAATCATTCCGGAATCTATTTCTGGAATTATCATATTTTGGCTGGACTCATCTCGATTCTCGTGTCGAATTCTGGATTCATTTGTATTGCGGGGCGGGGAAATATTGAGTAAGACATGTAGACATACCCCAAATCTGAAATCTTCCAACTGGAATCTACTGGAAGCATAGCCATCTCTCGTCTGATCAGTGAGAGATGTGCCTGATTACCTACAGCCGTTTACATGTTGATCTCGGTATTTTAAAAACACACTATTAGAATTACCGGGCTCACCTGAATTCCTGATCACTACCTAGAATCATCTTGTACTGGATTTATCTTGTATTAGATTCATCTCGTACTGGACTTATAGTAGTTTTACACTTGTTTTGCATTTACTGTCTGGACTTATTATGTTACTTCAGTTCAGCTAGATTTATTTTACAGTCTTCATTGCCATCATTCTTCTCTTGTTTTAGTTACTTTACTTTTCTTGTATCTTACTGCTTCTCTATACTACCACCTAAATATAAACTGCTATATTCATCAATAAAACTATTTATAACTGCTTTATAGTTCTCTGTCATTACTTGGATTTTCTTGATGAGTTGTACTCGTTCATGTCCTAACTGGACCTGTTAAAATTTTACAGATGATTGTCCTGAGGACACATATCCTATGTATTACGGACCAGGAGATGGCTTAGCTACCTATGGCCCCGACACTCAGGAGTGCTCGGGAGATTAGCTAGTTGTCTTGTTTTAGCTTTCATGTTTTAGAACTGGAGTTGTATATAAGTAGAGATATGATGTTTTGAGATTGTTGGAGATTATGTTATTTTAGTAGTTAGTTTTATTGTTGTATTTAGTCTTAGTTTTATCTTCTGTGTTATCATATCGTGCTTAGACTGTGATTGAGACTACATTATATCTATACTTGTCCTCCGTTCGGAGTTGAGATTTTGACAAGTACATTATATAACTGTGTGATATGTTGGTTAGATAGTGACCTAGAACAGCATTCTACCGCCGACACTGCAGCGTAGGCTGGACGTTGTTACGTGCTCGTACCCTCACAGTGGGTGCGGGTCGTGACACGTTTTTAGTAGTGGCCTATGCAGGTCGAGAGTCGCATTAGTGCGATATCGTGGTAGTACGGCGACTTAGTTGTACTGCTGTGAGCCTGCGATAGGATTGAGAGATAGGCTTTAACGGAGAGGCGCTCAATCACGGTTAGAAAAAATTCTACTTCAATTCATACCATCTATACATCTTGCTGATTATCTTCCTTGAAATTAACTGTCCTCCCTTGATTTATCGCTTCTATCTCAGTATTGATTTCTTGTTTGATCTGTGTCTCCAGGATGGTTGAGACGAGATCACATCGCCCAGGACCGGGGGACGCTGCAGAGGGGTTTGCCACCTCTCACCTTCAGCAGCCAGTTCCCGGTACCGCAGCCCCAGTCATGCCAGCTGTGGTGGGTGTTTCAGCAGCTTCCGGAGGAGCAACTCCACCAGCTGGGAGGCAGAGTCCGGTGCTTCCTGAGATCCTTTCGCCGCAGCAGCCTCCACCTGCGGGAATGGTAGATGCTGCTCATCTATTCTCTTTCGTGGAGAGGATTCTAGCATCTCATCATCAGCATCAGCGACAGACAATCAATTTCCGTCAGGGGATTGATGAGGCCCATCAGCTAGTCCGTACTACTGTGGAGATGGTGACTGCTCAGGGGGAGCAGCAACAGCCTCGTCGGAAGGAGAAGGATATACAGGACTTTCAGAAGATGCATCCCAGAGAGTTCCTGGGCACAGAGGGCATCCATTATACAGACGACTGGATAGAGCTTATCGAGGAGATATTCAGGCTGGCAGAGATACCAGATCGACTCCATATTGAGGCGGCGGGCAGTCAGATGCAGGACTTAGCCCGTGCATGGTACCAGACAGATCCCAGGGTGGGAGTTGAGGGCCAGACTTGGGCCCAGTTCAAGGAACTGTTCAAGGAGCAGTTCTTTCCTGATGTGGCCTTGGGAGACATTGAGGCACAGTTTGAGGGTCTGGTTCAGGGAAACCAGACAGTAGCTGAGTATGCCGGGGAATTCTGTCGATTGGCCCAGTTCATAGATGACTTGACTGAGAAGACGAAGGCGAAGAAGTTTCGCCGAGGCTTGATTAGGGAGGTTCGGTCGCTGACTAAGAGCGAACGGAACGCTACCTTTACAGAGATATTTTCTGGGGCTATGGCAGCGGAGGATGACCTGGGGTTGAAGTTGAAGAGGGGTCGTGACTTCCAGAGTGGTAGCAGCAGCGGAGGCCAGGCCAAGAGGCCTCACATTCAGATTCAGCAGACCCGGGCACCAGTGATGGTTCAGCAGGTGCAGCATCAGTATCGGGGTCAGGACCCGAAGACGATCAGTTGTTCCTACTGCAGAAAGTTGGGACACACCAGGAAGCAGTGTAGGAAGAGGCTGAAGGTTTGCTATTCCTGTGGGTCTGAAGCCCACCAAAAGATAGACTGTCCCTTTGCACCTCCTTTTGAGGGAGCTAGGCCACCTGTAGCTCAGCACCAGAGGGGTGGAGCTTTTGCGATGGCGGTCGAGGAGACCGACGCTACAGGTGATGGGTTAGCAGGTTTGCCCTTCTCATTCTTCTTCCCCACTTTCCTGTGTGATTCCATTAGTACCTGCCAGGATATCATTTATGATTTGCTAGATAGTGTAGCTACCCTGTTCGAGACCGTAAAACCACGACCTAGTAGGGATACGATCATCTTAATTTCGAGGACGAAATTTTTTTAGGGGGGTAGGATTGTAACACCCAGTTTTCCAGATGAGGATAATTTTGAAATTTTGTAATTATAATTATTATTATTGATATTTATTTCACATTATGATTTTTGGTGATTTTTAATAATTTTTAAACTATTTAAAATCTGGTTTAAGTCATGACTTGTGATTTTGACGTGCTGCTAGTGAAACCCTATAGACTGCATGACCTAGAGCCTAACCATGTCATTAGGATGATTTAATTATCATTTTTAGTCTAGGGGTAATTTGGTCATTTTGACTTATTTGAATTAATTGATGATTTATTGAATTGGTGAATTCCAGTTTGACTTTGACTTGTTGAGACCTAGTGGACTAGCCTAGAAGCTAACCCTAGCCATGGTGACCCTAGTCTAACTTAGGTTAACCTACTTTTATTCATTAGAAACTAATTTTGGATTAGGAGGATTAGTTTAAGTGAATTTAAGTCATGGCTTGTGGTTTCATGAAATGACTTATGGCTTAATGATTTGATTGATCATGACTTAAGCCCATGGGCCATTTAGTAAACCCTAACCCTAATTATTGAGCTTATGACCAGCCACATAGGGATCTGCACCCAATATAAACACTTATTCATTAGGGCTTGCCTCTTTTTGTTTTATTCCAACACTTGGAGAAAGAAAAGGTATTTTTCCCCCTTCCAAAAAATTCCCATAAATCCATTTTAATTCCTTTTTAATCCTAGCCTTTTGCATTAGGTTCTAATTTCTGTGTATTTATTATTTCTGGAGGTAAATCTCAGTTTTGGGTTCATTTGGAGAATTTGGCCATCAAGAGGAACACCCCCATTTGGAGCTTTTCTATGAAATTTGCACCTATAGGTAAAACTCTTTAAATTGCATTATTATTTTGATTTCTTTACATATTAGGCTAGGTTTAGGTGTCCCCTAGCTGTCCCCGAAATTTGGGTGGATTTCGTGTCCGTTTGGTGTCCGTATTGGACACGTATCGGTCTATGTATTCATGTGTTTGTTGAAATGCCTCAAAAGAAATTTTTATGTTGTTTTTGAAAACTATTTGAATGGAAATGTTGTTTTATATGTGTTTATTAATTTCGTGTCCCACTGAGCACATTTCTGGACACGTTCGTGTCCATATTTAGACACACACGCACGCACGAGGCCCCGGTGCGCTGCTCTGCTGCTCGGGGTCGACACAGGACACGACACGGACTCTCGTGAGCTGATTTTTTGCGGACACGTGTGGGCATTGTCTGCCATCACCCACACAAAATTTCACAAGCTTTCGTTTACTGTGTACAAAGTAATCGCGCTCGCACTGGTTCCTCACTGTACTGCACGAACACAATTTTGAGCACTGACACGTGAGTCGTGTCGACTCTGGACACATTGAAGACACCTCATGTTGACACGAGTGTGTATCCCAACACGTAGGCTACACGTGGACATGACCACGAGGCCCCACGTGGCTCGTGTCGTGTCCACGAGACACGTGAACCACTGCACGACGCGGTGCTAAACCGTATATATCAGTCGAGAAAACTCGACTGATACGGGTCTCGTGTCGACACGTGAGGAGACGTGGACACGAGACATGCTATCCTAACCCTAGACAAACCCTAGGCGAACCTACACACGTGTGCACAAGACCTATGGACACTTGTGTCGTGTCCTACACTTGTGTGCACCTCTGCACGATACTGTACAGAGCACAGTTTACCCAATTTGGTATTTTCACTCTAGGACACGTTGTGTCATGTCGTGGTGGACTCCTAGGGACCTCCACGACACGAGCACACATGGGGCTAAGTTTACCAACTCCTATTTCAACATATTAATGTGTTTTTGATATTCGATTTTGAAATTCCCATTGAGGACTGATGCAGGTTCAGTTTCTGTTATTACACAGAGTTCATTCCATTTTTTTCCAACTGGTTAATTAATGATTTGTCATAGTGATTCACCCACAGGTGTATCAACTACTGGTAGGTTTGGTTTTCAAGTTGGATTAGGTTTTGCATTAGTAAATGGATTTCGAATGAGGATTCGAATTTGGGCTTGAATCCAAATGTTAAGCTGTCAATTGTTCTCAGGATTCCTGAGATTGGTTCCTGTCACCTTCATACCACACATAGTCACTCACCCCATGCCAATTGTTCACTACAAACACCTTCCTGCACATAATTGTTCACTGCAAACACTCATTTCATTCATTCACTGCCATAGAACATTCATTTCACCTGCATTCAGTGATACATACCTGCACCTTCATCTTCATATCCTGCATTCCATATCAATCTTGAGGGGTATGGGATGTCCTAGTATAGGATATGATTATTAGACACCCTTGATGGTTCACTGATATATGTACTGATGAATGACCAATAACACTAAACCTGAAACTAAGTTTTAGGGCTGTATGAGACTGAAATTGGGTTATATATACAGGTTTACTGAGATTTGAATCCTAAGTTGGTTTTGTATATATATATATATATATGTGTGTGTGAGTGTACTAGAAGGATTACATGAGAGTCCATGGGTTATATATATAGGTAAGGGTTGAGTGATTTATATGTTAGGCTAATACTAGGCCTATGTAGATATATGAGTTTTGAGGGTATTAATGTGAGGGTGAACTAGGGTATAGGTTAAGTATATCTATGAGTCATGGGTATTGAGTTTGAAGGTTCATTTATTCATATGGGTTTAGGTATTGAGGATAACTATTGGGTTATGTAAACATGGTTATACGAGAGAGTATACCTTTGTGTTATGTACTGATGGATAGGTTAGTGTATGTGGGTTACCTTAGAGGAAATCCAGGTTTAGACTAAGGGCTTAGTTAAGTATTAGTTGGGTCTATTTATATATATATATGATATAATTGTATATATGGTATCTAAGTTACACTAGTCTATGAGTTAGGATTGACCAATAGGTCTAGTAGACCTAGATTGACTAAAAGGTTGACCCTTGTAGACCATGGTTAACCAAGGTCAACTATAGGTCAAGCTTGACCTAGAAAGGACTTGGATGGATATAGAAGGGACTAGTTGACTAAGATTTGACTAAACCCTAGACTATTAGCTAGCTGATTAGGGTTTAACCTATATGAGTATTTTGTGACTAGGATTATGTAGATAGTCCTATGTAGATTAAGATATGTATGGGATTAAGGGGATACTTAGGAGTTGTGTCATGATTTGTGTTAGCCTTAGAGAATTGACTAGAAGTTGACCATTAGTCAAGATTGACCTAATTACCTTGTTGACTAGTCTATGTTTGACCAAAACCTTAGTTAGTCTAACTTTAACCTAGATTAGACTAACCTTGGCTAGTTTGACCTTGTTTGACGTTGTTTGACTTCCTGTGACCCAGTATGACTTAAGTTGATCTAGTTTGACTGTAGAGTTGACCAAGTTTGACTTTGACCTAGATTGGCTTAGAAATCATATAGATTGCATTAGTTCTTTTATTTACCTTATATTGAACACTTCATAACCTGTACTACTCTATTTAGGACATTGTGACTCTGGTGCAGACATCTGACATTATACTACTCTTTTCAGAATATCAGGCGAGTACATTCTCTGATAGTTCTCTCATTTAATTGTCAATTACTGTACTTCAGTTATAGTTAATTTTATGTGATTCTCTGTTACAATACGTATGGATATTTCTGGATTCATGTATGCGACACACATACCATACTTATCTGGCCTCTATTACTGGAATCACTGGAATCATTCTGGAATCATCATATTTTGGCTGGACTCATCTCGATTCTCGTGTCGAATTCTGGATTCATATGTATTGCGGGGCGGGGAAATATTGAGTAAGACATGTAGACATATCCCAAATCTGGAATCTTCTAACTGAAATCTACTGAAAGCATAGCCATCTCTCGCCTGATCAGTAAGAGATGTGCTTGATTACCTACAGCCGTTTACATGTCGATCTCGGTATTTTAAAAACATACTGTTAGAATAGCCGGGCTCACCTGGATTCTTGATCACTACCTAGAATCATCTTGTACTAGATTCATCTTATATTAGATTCATCTCGTACTGGACTTATAGTAGTTTTACACTTGTTTTGCATTTACTGTCTGGACTTATTATGTTACTTTAGTTCAGCTAGATTTATTTTACAGTCTTCATTGCCATCATTCTTCTCTTGTTTTAGTTACTTTACTTTCCTTGTATCTTATTGCTTCTCTATACTACCACCTAAATATAAACTGCCATATTCATCAATAAAACTGTTTATAACTGCTTTATAGTTCTCTATCATTACTTGGGTTTTCTTGATGAGTTGTACTCATTCCTGTCCTGACTGGACCTGTTGAAATTTTACAGATGATTGTCCTGAGGACACATACCCTACGTATTACGGACCAGGAGATGGCTTAGCTACCTATGGCCCCGACACTCAGGAGTGATCGGGAGATTAGCTAGTTGTCTTGTTTTAGCTTTCATGTTTTAGAACTGGAGTTGTATATAAGTAGAGATATGATGTTTTGAGATTGTTGGAGATCATATTATTTTAGTAGTTAGTTTAATTGTTGTATTTAGTCTTAGTTTTATCTTTTGTGTTATCATATCGTGCTTAGACTGTGATTGAGACTACATTATATCTATACTTGTCCTCCGTTCGGAGTTGAGATTTTGACAAGTACATTATATAACTGCGTGATCTGTTGGTTAGATAGTGACATAGAACAGCGTTCTACCGTCGATACTACGGCGTAGGCTGGGCATTGTTACGTGCTCGTACCCTCACAGTGGGTGCGGGTCGTGACAGACCCGAGAAAGAGCAAGTGCCACAAGGAAGGCTTCACTTAAGAACTAAAACCAGCATATTAGCACATGATACATAAAGGATAATGAAAGACATGAGTTAGAGAAAGCAGGGTGAATAACGATAAGATGACTAACGGACTATTCCGGTAACCAAGTTACAACCCGTAAACCAAACAAGGACCGGGGTTGTAACCCTTCACCTGAACAAAACTTAGTCTCTAACCAATTATCGATAAAGTAAAGCATAAACAAGCATGTCCTGAGATAGCCATGTTCTGGATCTAGGCAAGACTAGACAAGATATGACTCCATCCATCATTTACGGCCAAGCAAAGAGTACGGCTTGATACTTTAACTAACTAGGGTTATCACAAGCTTAGTTACTAACAAGATACATCGAGATGTTCCAACAGCCACAAGCCCTGCAGTCTTAATCCAGGTTATCCGGTCACAAGTTGAGAGAGTTGGATTAGGTGACTTAGAGGTGCAACACATGACAGCGTGCTGGAAATGTGCCCTACTCGACGGCAGGCTACAAGTCCTCTTAGAGCGCCCAGATAACGGGACTTCCTGTAGCTGGGAAATCTCTTCATGGACTACTTGATCAATCTAGTCATTATCTTAGTCAGGTTCAGTACGAATCTCTGACCGTGGGAATCAGAAATTCGTATCCTAGACATGATGCAGGACGAGACATGTAGCTTATATAAGCACAAACACCCATGGTGTTAAGACAAGAGTTACTTAGCAAGTCAAGATAGCCGTCACAATAATATATCGAGATTATCATGTAGGTGTACTTTATCAAGTCAAGAGTACGTCACAACGGACCATTATAAAAAATTATCATGTCAAGTTACTTGTCAAGAGTGCACCACGACGTGTCACTATAAAAAATTATCATGTTACTTGATACTTGTTAAGAGTGCGCCTTAACAGGCCACTATCGTGTTCTATCCTTACATTATCATGATTGAGAGAAACTTCCATGAAATAACTAATAACATATTGTTGAAGCCAAGGAAAAGATCTACAACTTTTATGTTTTGAGTTTTTCAAGATTTTTGCTACAAAATAGCCCAAACGGGCAAAAACAATCATTTGGAGTGACCCGTGCGCAAGTTGTGCGGGCTGTAGAAGCATGGAAAAGAATGGTAATTTATATGCGGCCCAGATTCGGCATGAAGCTCCATGTGGCTCAAAAGCTTGAAGAGTTTTATGCGGCTCGAAAAGTCCCAGAGAGCCGCATGCGGCTCAGGAATTTCATGCGGCTCAGGAAGAGCCACGTGGCCTCATGCGGCTCAAAACAGGCCGATTACAGCTGGCCATAATTACTCCCTACAGCTGGCCATTAAATGCTCTGACATAAAGTGAGAGTTCTGATGGCTCTGACATAATGAAGTGACGCGTCATGCTCATCAAAAGACGAGAAAATCTCTGAGATAGCAGACACAATTCACAAATTCCAAGGAAGTTCTCTATGCGGACCGCCTATGTGACCCTCATGCGGCTCGGTTGTGGGGGACACCCTCATGCGGCTCGGTTATGAGACCACCCTTATGCGGTTCAGTTGGGGGGCCACCCTTATGCGGCTCAGTTGGGGGGCCACCCTTATGCGGCTCAGTAGTGAGGCCATCCTCATGCGGTTCGGTTGTGGGGGCCACCCCCATGCGGCTCGGTTGTGAGGCCATCCTCATGCGGCTCGGTTGTGAGGCCACCCTTATGCGGCTCAGTTGTGAGGCCATCCTCATGCGGCTCGGTTGTGGGGGCCACCCCCATGCGGCTCGGTTGTGAGGCCATCCTCATGCGGCTCAGTTGTGAGGCTACCCTCATGCGGCTCAGTTGTAAGGCCACCCTCATGCGGCTCAGTTGTGAGGCCATCCTCATGCGGCTCAGTGGTGAGGCCACACTCATGCGGCTCTGCCAGGACGCCCCGTTCATGCGGCTCGCAGCATAATGGCAGTTGGGACACGTGGCAGAGGATCGACTAAGACTTATCCATACGGATTTATTGCAACCAACAAATCATAACAATACAGATTTATTGCAACCAACACAACGGCCTAGATTGATTTCCAACAAACATATCAAAGTTAATCTTAACCAATCCCCAACCGCCCACTTTTCAAGGCGCAGTTACTGCACACCCCACTCAGCACAAATTCCTATAAACAACAGGGGATTATTCCCTTACACACACAGATAAAAGCATATACACAGAGACATATAGAGCAACACAGAGCCGAGCAGAGAGAGAGCTTTTCTTCTCCGGAGCCAAGGCCGCGTTCGATCGTCCAAGGAGTAAGACAGAGTTTATATCACTTTTCCGAGCCTCTACCGTCATCCCCCAGAATCAAAAACTAAACAATTGTACTTAGATTGCTTTTCCTAGGTTTTGTTCCTAGGCTCTCTTTGTACGAGCGAGTTTGTATTATGAATCAAAGTTCAGTCCTCCCATAAAACTGTTCTGTTCTTAGATAATCAATGGCAAACACGATGGCGACTCTGCTGGGGACTAACTTCTCCACTGCTGAGAAGTTGGTGACGCAATCGGACGCAGCTAAGCTTGGCTCCACGTAACAGATGCTGGTTGTTCGCTTCGACCAGCAAGCGTTTGAAGAGATGCTCTCCGACGGGAGTGCTAGGCCGGTCCAGAAGTAGGCCCGTACGAAGAAGGCCCACAGGAAGTGGAGGCCCAAATTATTTGCTTCTCCCCAAGCTCTGAAAGAAATGCTCTCTGCTGCCCAAGACGGCGGAGAAGACTCTCATGCGGCCCCACTTCAGACCGTAGAGGACTCTGCTGTCCCCAAGTCCGGCCGAGGAAAATACTACGATGCTGGACTTGCAGGGCAAAAAGGGACTCTATGCGGTCCAGGAAGAAGCCGCATGAAGACTCTTATGGCCACAAAAGCCAGCCACATGCAGAAGGCTCATACGGCCAAAACTTCCAGCCGTATGGAGGAGGCTCATGCGGCCACGACTTCCAGCCGCGTACAGAAGGTTCATGCGGCCACAGCTTCCAGTCGCATGCAAACTGCTCAAGCGGCCACAAATGCCAGCAGCATATAGACTGCTTATGCAACCACAAATGCCAGCCGTATGCAGACAGCCTATGCGGCCACCAATTCCAGCCGTAGACTATCTGCTCCATGCGGCTCGGGTTCAGTCTTCGACCGCCTCTCATGCGGTTCTGACCTAAGATGCTCCTATAAGGATATGCCAGACTCTGTGCGGCACAATTTAGACTCTTCCTACTATGCGCCCTTGGGTGCTAGAGGGAAGAAATCTAGGGCAGCACGGGCTCGTCGAGCTCAGTCAGCTGTCCCAACCTCTGACCATCAGAGAGCTCCGCTTACTGTTAGGCGGGCCTCTGATGGAAAATTGTACAGAACCGATCGTGTCCAGCCCCCGACGGCAAACAGACAGTGTGGTTCCCAAGAGTCTTCCAATCAGGTAGCAAACATGGTGCCAACACACTCGTGTGCTCGGGTCTTCCGGGCCCACAAAACGAGTGACTTACGTGATGTTATTCTTCAAAAGCGCAAGAAAAGAGAAAAAAGCTTGGTGTGCAGAGAGTCCTTTCATGGACATCACTGCACTCAAGTCATTATCAACTGCTGCTGCAGCAAGGCGACAGTACAAGAGGACCGACAGTCCGTCTTCTAACGACTACAGCAGCCAGGACCGGTCCTGCAACAAAGCTCAGGAGACGAGGCGCTTCATGTCACCTCCTGTAATTCGGCTCGGAAGATCCCTACCGGCAAGGTAGGAAAGAAGATAAATATTTCCAGTCCGACGATCTCAACTAGCATGGCTAAGAAACTCTTATCCAAGCGGTTGTCCACTACCACCACAGGAGGAGTTTTTCAAGGCACCCGCTCTAAAACGAAATCTTCAACACTTGGAGATTCGTCATCTATACCCCTGGGGGTAGCCGAAGCTGGGGGTAGCACTCCCCGGAACATCCACGACAATCCTGTGTTCCAAGAAGATCAACCAGGGGAGACAGTTCCCCCCACAGATGCAACAGACCCAGACGTCCCTGGAAACATCCATGGGTCCCAAGATGAAGCAACCTCCGATGCAGGGGGTAGCACTTCCTTCGAGTCCGAACCGGAAGGAGAATATTCCTATATATCCCGACGACTTCTCCGTTCGGGGGTATGATTCGGAGAGCACATCCTCCACAGTTTCTTCCACTGTTCCTCGTGTGAGAACAATATTTATGACTGATAATGACCAGGACGGTCCCAGCGACCGACAGCACCTCGACACTCTTGAGGCCATACTTCATACCCTAGTCAAGTCAGTAGACGAGATCAAGACGGCTCTACCAGCTCTCCAAGGAAGGACGCCTGGCCAAACAAGCATGGATCCCGCCGTCAATACGGACTCAAACACAACTGCATCGACCCCAGGCGACAATCCACCTGGAATGTCAGCTCCCACTGCTGCAGACGAGGCTAGGGAGGCAAGAAGAGAGGTCCAGGAGCTTCGGGCAATGTTTGACGCCCGAGAAAACTCTCAAGACCTCAGGATACGACAACCGTATCCCGCTGCATGGAGAGATGTCCCCTACCCTCCACGGTACAAGCCATTCAATATTAATCCATATGATGGCAAGACCTCTGCAAGACGATACGTGACCTACTTTGAGGTCACAACTGTCATGCCCCGCTCCCGTAGGAGCGATCGTCCTCGCTAAGGCGTGATGCCGCACGAGCCTAGATTGCTCTCGTGCAAGACAGTTTCATAACGGCCGATTCCATCGGCGTCGACGGGGTCGTCGCACAGAAGTCCCAAGCAGAAACATTGAACATTACAGCGAAAATTTAAAATAAGCACACATGAACACAAGTCATTCAAAAGAAGCTCTTTATTGATATTGAATACAAGATTACATTTGTGGGCACAAGGCCAAATTACAAGTCTCTTGTGCTCACTTTTCTTTCATTTTACAATTCACTCTGCTCTCTCTCATTTCTCGATACAATGCTTGAATCCAGCGGAAGCTTCGGTAGACGATGTCCATACATTATGTCCTGTATAAGTCTTCAATCCGTATGGCCGTACGCTTCGAATTGCCAAGGAACTCCGCGCCTCGACGCATCCAAGCGAGCTCCGTGCCACGAGCTTCTACCTGTGCCTGCATATGAACACTGTGTGGGTGTCAGTACTCAACTGTACTGGTAGAGTGAGCTTCTCGCCCACCCATACATAACCGACACGTTCATTTACTTTGTGCAGCTTAAAACCCTTTCGATTGTCTTTCTAGTCTTGCCTTAGGATTCATTTTAGGACGAGGACGTCCGACCAAACCGAGGTGCCAAGACATGTTCGTGCTATAATTCCAACGTGTGTTTCGATCGAGGCAGTGCCTCATCGTGCATATACTTGACCCAACTTGAACTCGGGACGACAGGGTCGTGCTATACTCTATTCGCGACTTAGACATATTCGAGACGGTGCTACGTCGAGGAGCAACTTACACGGACTCGGCCGTGCCAAGACCTTTACTTGAACTCAAGTGCCTCAAGCCTATTCTCGTGCCAACGACGTTAAGGGGACGACTCGTGCAGGTCGTGCCGCTAGACTTGATTTGTGTCTTAAGACCTTGCTTAGACTTGTATATGCTTCTAGATTGAGGCCGCGCCTCACAACTTATCAAGACTTTATCCATGCTACCGCCTAGCGGTCTTTCCATTCGACTCATAAACCAACTTAGACAAGACTTGCCAAACCTAGTATCGATCTCATGGACATCCCGATGCCAAGTATCGTGCTAAGCACGGTGCCTATGCTGCAGCCCAATCTTAGGCCCAGATATTGTGTTACCGACTAGACATGATTCCAGTTCTAAACCCAATCCAAAGACAAACACGCGGTGTGCCGCTATTGCCGACACATCTACATGAGTGGTCACTAGCAATGTCAAGCTATCTTTGACTGGCTCACGCGATATCGGCTCGTCCCTATACGGGTAGCTAGCTCGGAGGTGGCGAAGTCTCCCATGCGGTTATCCAGCATCCTACTTTTAGCTGTAACGCGCTTCCCCCGGGTCGAATGATCCCGGTACCCCAGCAATCATTCAAGAAGACTACACCTTGTCGATAAGTTGTCCAATGACCATACATACTCAACTCGATCTATCAAATCCTTCCTTAACATGACCATGCTTTCCTTTAACTCTCTCGAGACTTAACGAGACTCCCAAGCCGCGGGACCGATCTCGCGTGCGGGACATATCAAGATTTAGCGAGGCTCCCAAGCCGGGGGACCGATCTCGTGTGCGGGACATATCAAGACTTAGCGAGACTCCCAAGTAGTGGGACCGATCTCGTGTGCGGGATATATCAAGACAAAACGAGACTCCCAAGTACCGGGACCGATCTCGGCGACAACAAGTCGCGTAGATTTCCTTTGATCGTGGCATACTCTTTACTAGATCCATCGTAGCTCGTGCCTTAGACAGACCTGGTTCTATAGGCGACGCTAATGCTCAAGTCATATACTTATACGACGAACCTTGTTCTCAAGGGACTACACGACTTGACAACCGCAGAAAGAGCGGGACAGTGCTAGAGATGGCTTCGATAGCCCAACGCAACTCTTGTCTAACTTATTCGGGCAACGACTCGACGAGCAAAGGCTATGCCGAGCTTCGTATCGAAGGAACGTGCCGTACACGCGTTCGACTTGAACAACCAAGTTCTCGGGTGCCTAGACTTAAGCCAACAAGCCGTGCAAGACGACTTAACTTGCGGGACGTGCGAAGGCTATGCCAAGCCTTGCGGGATAGGACTGTTGTCACGACCCGCACCCACTGTGAGGGTACGAGAACGTAACAATGCCCAGCCTACGCCGCAGTGTCGGCAGTAGAGCGCTGTCCTAGGTCAACATACATCTAACAATATATATCTAAACAGTTTATACTCCCCGAATGGGGGTGGCATAACAGTAAAACTCAATCACAACTAAGGAAGAGATAGCACGAAATAAAATAGAACTCAAGGAAATAAATAGATGAAATAGCAGTAGTCTAAGATAATCCCAGCAATATCCAACAGTACAAGGTCTCAGATGAAAGAATATATACAACTCATAACTCCAAATAAAGTCTAACTAAGCAATGTCTCAAGACTGCAAAAGTAAGATAAGCCTAACTAGTCTAGTCTAGGCAATCGAGGTGATCTCCTCAGCTAGAGCTGGGTCCGCCTGAGGGTCCAGCTCGCAGGTGTCATCTAAGGCTGCCCCGTAGTAAGTGTCCAGGCAAGCCTCCTCTTCGTCCTCTGTAATATTTTCAACAGGTCCAGTCAGAACAGGAGCGAGTATAGTACATCTCAACAGATCATAGCAGGTTAGAAGATATAATCATGCAGTAAAGTAAGATACAAGTACTGAAAGAAGTGCAGTATGTAAACAGAGAGAGAAAGCTGTAAGAGAAATATCTACTATAAATAGAGAACTATCATGTGACTAGTGAGTCAGAGTACAATATAGACATGTAAATGGCATAGGAGATTCTGATGCTACACTATGGAAGAGATTCTGATACTACACTACTTGGATATTATTCACATGTCCAATTCTACTCTCCCGTACCCCCAATCAATACATAAGGATCCAGCCAGGTTATGTTATATGATGCTATGTAACAGCCCCCGAAGGGTAGTAGACCCCGAAGGTGATAGACCCCGAAGGTGATACATAGTAGTCCTATAAATGGGATAAGGATTCTAGGAAGACTCTGTGATCATAAGAGTATATGTCACAAGTGATCGAAGAATCAACGAAGCATAGTGATACGCTATGTAAGTGAAACGCACAGAACATAGAGTACCCGATGCTCCCTAAGGATAACATCTCAAGAAGGGATCCATATAGTACCAATCCGTGTGACCAACGTGACAGTACAAGTAAAGTAATCTACTGCAGAAAATAATTCTAAACATGATATGAAATGATCAGAGAATGTACTCATCTGTATCTGAGTGTCCAATATAAAAAGTACCGTCCAAGGAGTGGTGTCTGGCTCCTAATCAGAACAGCACAAGTCACAAGAAGTCCAAAATAGTAAAATGGAGTCCTACTATGCATTCTACATGATTCTAGGTCAATCTAGGCCAAAGTCAACCCTTGGTCAACTTTGGTCAACCCTAGAAGTCAAACTAGGTCAACCAAGTCTAATTAAGTCTAAACTAAGCTATTCTAATCTACACTAGCTAGCACAATCCTAATAAGGCTAGGCAAGCCTATACTAGCTATATCACAATATAGCTAGTAGCTAATTCTAGCATACCTTAGTAAGTCTACAACCTCACTATTATACCCATAGATTTAAACACCACATAATATATTACATATATCTAGGCTAGATATAAATCCTACAACATTAGGCTAAACCTAGAAATATATATATATATATATATATATATATATATATATATATATATATATATATATATATATATATATATATATATATATATATATATATATATATATATGCACTCATACAATTACACACATACATATTGTATAAGGAGAGGGGCTTGTGAGTGTGATACATGATTTGTGTGTGTATGCGCAGGAACAAATGCAGGAATTATCAAACAGTAAAGAAAGTGTGTGCAAGTATAACTGTCAAAGAAGAAATATTATGTGTGTGTGTGTACTTGTGTTTGCAGGCAGTGCAAGCTTTCAACAGTGAGTGTGTGAACCAGTGTGCAATATGAAGGCTGTGGGCAATCAGTGAATAAGGAGAAAGTGTGTGTGTGTGTGTGTGTGCAACAGTGACTAGTATAAGTGCAGGAACACAAACAGTGAAGAAGAGGGAAGCATGTGTGGTGTGTATACATGTAAGGGTGAATGCTCAAGTAAGTAGTTTAAGCTATGAGTAGGAAACATACAGGAAGGAAAAATATAAGTTGAACTGGACTGTCAAGTCCAGTTTTTCAGGTAATTAACTTCTCCATAGTTGATACAATATAGACACTAATCTCAGTTAGGAAGAAAAAAAAGGAAATCAATTCATTGTCCTTCCTCAATCTCAGATTTTAGATTAAACTCAAACAGTTCATACAATCCTAGATTTAAATATAGGAACATTGAAATTGAAGTGTTGACAATATAAGGAAGAACAATGTAAAGAATTAACCAGTGCAACAGTGGCATGGTATGACAGTGCAACTCTGTTTAAAAGAACTGTGCATCAAAATACTTCAAACCCAAATCACATTTTCCTTATCAAGAAAACTCGATTAGAATCAAAACCCAGTTTTTGAAGAACACTTCAACAGTAAAAATCAGTTCATAACATACCCTTTCACACATCAACCCATATAACAGTCCACAACTCATCAAATCAACATCAATTTTTGACCATGGCAAGATAATATATAGGGAACATATTTAGAATCAAAACTCAGTTAATTAACATTATCACAAAGGTTAGAATCATCAGGCAAAAATCAATTTAAAACTGGGATGAATGGTTAACAGGACAATAGTGTCAGATAACACATTTGCCCAACTCATAGGCCAAATTCTAATATATGAATCCAAACCTATTCCAACAGTGTAGATCAACTTATCATGAGCTAACAGTTATGTGAGACTCATTGGACATTTGAAAACATTTGATTAAAAGGACAAAAATGGATTTGATAGTTGAAGAAAACTGAACAAGTATCAGAACATGGTTTAAATGAGAAATCGAATAGCAATTTTAACTAATCATGAATCTATTACTTAGTAGTTGAAAACAACCCTCGTGCACAACCCCACACATCCATTTCGTATCACCCATGGCCGGACACGGCATGTCCACATCAAGAACTCAAAATGACACACACACAGTGCACTGTCAGTATATTGTCTCGTACACACGTGCACTTGTGTCGTGTGCACGACACAAGACACGATGGAATCTCGTGGTCATACACACGGGTAGCCCACCTATAGGGCTACCTCATAGGCCCACTGGCCTGTGTCCACGATGTGTCAGGGTCAGACACGAGACCCGTATCAGTGGCAATAAACAATACTGCGTGCGGTTGAGATTTCTCTCAAACCGCTCGATAAGACGAGCTGAAAATTTGTCTGTGACATGTCAGTCACGAGTCCCAAGTGCCACCAAAGTTTTAGCCCAAATAGTGTCGTGTCGTGTCCGCTACAGACCCCGATAGGCAGGGGAGCACTGTAGCACGCGCACGAGCGTGTGCACGCGCGTGTCCACTCCACGAAATTGACACAAAGCGACGCAAACACTACCACAGAGGATTAAAAATGCATAAGCAATAGTAAAACTAACATTCCTATTCAAACACAAATCGAAATCTCGATCGAAATGCCCTTTGTGGCATTTCGTCGAACACCTATGCTGTTCATTGATACGTGTCCGATACGGATACGTACAGGACACAAAATCGAGCAAACCCTATTCCTACAGTACAAGTACACCTAGGGCTTCCTATTGATGAAGACAAAATGAAAATCCATGGAGAAATGGAGAGATTACCTATTCTTGAACTATGGGTAAAAAAGCCCCAAATGGAAAGATTCCTCAAGCCACCCAAAATCTCACAAATTGTTGTTTCCCTGCAAACAACTAATACCAGCAGCAAGAGGATTGATTTTAGGTCCTAATGAAATTGGTTTGGGGAAGAAAGGAATTAAAATGAATTTTATATAAATTTTGGAAGATGGAACTCACCTCTTTCCTTAGAACTTTGGATAAACCCTAAAAGAGGCTAGCCCTAAAATCTAGGAGGGATTTTATATTGGGGGAATTCCAAGACACCTAGGTGTCCGGACAAGTTAGGTTAGGGTAGGGTTAGTTGGGCTTGGGCCAAGTTACATGGGCTATGGTTTATTTAATTAATAAAAACTCTAAGTCATAAGTCATGGCTTATGGCTTTCTAATTTCTATAGCTAAATAGGTTCTAATGACCTAACCATAGATTGGGCTAGGTTAGACTAGAGTCACAAATCCTAACCAAGGCCAACTAACTAGGGTTAGCTCCTAGGTTGGTCTACATGAGTCAATACTAGTCAAAAATCAAACTAGTCTAAACAATTCCAAAATAATTCCTAAAAATTCCCATAAATTCTAATTAATTCTAATAAATTTAAATTACCCCAAAAATGACAAATTTACCCTCAAACTAGAAATGTGGTAGTGACAAATCTACCCCCCTTAAAAGAATTTCATCCTCGAAATTGAAAGACGAAATACAACTGATGAGAAGGATAGAAGCATACCTCACGGTCCAAAAAGATAAGGGTACCGCTCGCGCATCTCATCCTCCCGCTCCCAGGTAGACTCTCCTAGAGAATGATGCCTCCATACGACGCGTACCAAGGGTATCACCTGGTTCCTCAGAACCTTCTTCCGTCGATCCAGAATCTCTACCGGCTGCTCTGGATAGCTGAGAGAAGGCCCAACCTCTATCTCTGAATGATCGAGCACATGGCTAGGGTCAGCCACGTACCGTCTCAACTGTGATACATGAAATATGTTGTGGACCCCCACAAGTGCAGGCGGCAAGTCTAGCCTGTAAGCCACGTCACCGACTCTTCCGTTGATAACGAAAGGGCCGATGAAGCATGGGCTAAGCTTCCCGCCTCCACCAAAACGTATCGTACCACGAGTCGGAGATATCCTCAAGAAAACCTGGTCTCCGACCTAATCACAAGCAAGGTCTCAATTAAAATAAATAACAAACATGATCAAAAATCATAAACAACAACCTAAATCTAATCCTACTATACTCCGTACCTCAAACTCCAAGGGCCTCCAGTGGCTATCGGCCCAGTGCCGATGTCTATCCTGCGCCACGCGAAGTCTGTCCCTGATGAGCTTCACCTTCTCGGTCGCATCAACAACCATCTCTGGCCCCAGTAAAGCTCGCTCACCAACATCATCCCAGGATAAGGGTGTACGGCACCTACGCCCGTACAGAGCCTCGAAAGGTGACATCTCAATGCTGGCCTGGAAACTATTGTTGTAGGCAAACTCCACCAAATGAAGATGATCCTCCCAGGAACCTCCAAAGTCCAAGACGCACGTCCACAGCATATCCTCAAGGGTCTGAATAGTCCGCTCTGACTGTCCGTCCGTCTGGGGGTGGTATGCAGTACTAAACTTGAGCTGAGTGCCCAAGCTGGTCTGCAGACTCCTCCAGAAATGGGAAGTAAAACGGCTATCCCGATCTGAGACGATGCTGACCGGAACTCCGTGGATCCTGACTATCTGCCGCATATACATCTCCGTCAGCCTCTCTGTAGACGTACCCACCTTGAATGGCAAGAAGTGGGCCGATTTGGTCAACCTGTCAACGATGACCCAAATTGTGTCTTTTCCTCCTGGAGTACGCGGCAATCCTGAAATAAAGTCCATAGTGATATGCTCCTATTTCTACTCGGGAATGGGCAGCGGCTGCAACAATCCACCGGGCCTCTGTCTCTCTGCCTTGACCTGCTGACAGACCAAGCACCTAGCTACGAAGTGGGACACCTCCCGCTTCATTCCTGACCACCATACATGCTCCCGCAGATCTCGGTACAACTTGTTGGCACCCGGGTGTATAGAGTACTGAGATCTGTGGGCCTCCTGCATAACCTGCTCTCTGAGCTCTCCGCTGGGCACACATAATCTGGAACCGTGCCTCAAGGCACCATCCTCTGCAAGAGAAAACTCGCCCTCCAGCAAACCTGCTCGAACCTGCTCCTGGAGACACCGTAGAGCAACGTCCTCAAACTGTGCCGACTTGATCCTCTCCACCAAGTCTGACTGAATCTGCATCCCCCATAGCTGCATCTGCACTCCCGGCACGATCACCTCAATCCCAAGGCTCTCCAAGTCGGCAAGCAAATGCCGATCCATGGTCAAACACATGGCTGTCGGATACCTACTCAAGGCATCGACAACCACGTTGGCCTTCCCTGGATGATACTGCAGTGCAATGTCGAAGTCCTTCATCAACTCCAACCATCTGCGCTGTCTCATGTTCAACCCCTTCTGAGTGAACACATACTTTAAACTCTTGTGATATGTGAAGATCTCCACCCTCTCACCATACAGATAATGCTTCCACAGCTTCAGAGCAAATATCACTGCTGCCAGCTCCAGGTCGTGGGTAGGATAGTTCTTTTCATGGGGACGCAATTGCCTGGAAGCATAGGCAATTACCTTCCCGTGCTGCTGCAACACACAACCCAGCCTCTTCCCTGAAGCATCACTATAAATAGTGAAACCACCTGATCCTGAAGGCAACGTCAGAATCGGAGCCGTCGTTAGCCGCTTCTTCAACTCATCAAAAGCTGCCTGACACTCTTCTGACCAAACATACTCAGCATCCTTCCGGGTCAGCCGTGTCAACGGCTCTGCAACCCGGGAGAAATCCTGCACGAATCTCCGATAGTATCCTGCCAGCCCCAGGAAACTCCTGATCTCTGCAACTGAAGTCGGCGCTGCCTATGCCTCAACTGCTACAATCTTCTTGGGGTCAACTGAGATACCATCCCCAGTCACCACATGCCCCAAGAAGTCCACCCGATCTAAGAAGAACTCACACTTGGAGAGCTTCCCGTAAAGCTGCTCCTTCCTGAGAGTCTCCAGCACGATCCTCAAATACTCCTCGTGCTCCTCCTCAGTCTTGGAATATACCAAGATATCGTCAATAAACACTTCCACAAACTGATCCAGATACTGATGGAATACCTTGTTCATAAGGTTCATAAACACTGCTGGTGCATTGGTTAGCCCAAACGGCATAACCAAAAACTCGAACTGTCCATACCGCATCCTGAAAGCGGTCTTGGGAATATCCTCCCTCTTCACCTTCACCTGGTGATATCCCGATCTCAGATCAATCTTGGAAAATACCCGAGCTCTGCTCAACTGGTCAAATAGATCGTCGATCCGCGGTAGTGGGTATTTGTTCTTGATCGTGAGGTTATTGAGTGCCCTATAGTCAATACACATGCGTACTGACCCATCCTTCTTCGGCACGAACAATACTGGTGCTCCCCATGGCGACGAACTCGAGCGAATGAAGCCCTTGTCCTGTAGCTCATCCACCTGCTTCTTCAGCTCTACCAGCTCGCTGTTGTTCACCCGATAGACATGCTGAAAGATGGGCTCCACTCCTGGAACCAAGTCTATCGAGAACTCTATGTCCCTGTCTGGTGGTAGTCCCGACAACTCCTCTGGGAAAACATCCATATAATCTGCTATCAAGGGGTGTGGAATCGTCTGCTCCTCGACCGAGACTCCACAGAAGACTCCGCTGCTCTGCTCTGCCTGACGTCTGGAGTACTCGAACTCTGGCTCCCCCAGCGCTCTGAACAGAACTCTATCCCCACTGCAATAAATGCTGGTGTGGTGCCTGTTCAACCAATCCATGCCTAGTACTATATCGTAGTTCGGCAATGGCATTACGAGCAGGCTCACCTCCAACTCACGGCCTCCCAAAACTACTCTCCGACCCTTACAAACATCACTCACGAGGATAATACCACCCCCGGTCGTGATCTTATAAGTCCTAGGCAACGATTCAGCTATGATACCGTATCTAATCGCAAAAGATACTGAAGCTATACGAAGCACCGGAATCGAATAAGGCAAATGCTGGACTGGAGTCAAGAAGAATCGAACCTGCAATCAGCTCTCCAGTCACCTCTGCCTCTCCAGCTGCCATGGTGAAAGCTCGCCCCTGCTGACCTCCCCTGGCCTGCTGCTGGTGCTGGACAAACCTCTGCTGCTGCATCGGCAGGGCTGGTCCCCGCTGCTGGCCCACTGGAGCTCTGGCTCCTCCTCCTCCTTCCGGAGCTACCCGTCCCATGCGGCACTCCCTCATCTGGTGGTCTGCTGAACCACACACCATGCACAGGCCCAGCCTCTTCCGGCACTCATTGAAGATGTGCCCATGCTTCTTACAGTAGGCACAAGTGACTCCCTGTCTCTGACCCTGCTGGTGCTGTCTCGACTGCTGCTGCTGGACTGGCCTCTGCTGGATCGGCTGCGGCTGAAACTGCCTCAGCTGCTGATGCTGAAAGTGGGGCCTCTTGGCCTGGCCCCTGCTGCTGCTGCCTCTAACTGGGTCCCTCCCCCTCTTGAGCCTAAGCTCAAGATCATCCTCAGCCAACATGGCCCCCGTCAAGATCTCCTCGAACGTAGCATCTCTGCTGCCCTTGGTCAGGGACTTGACCTCCTTGACCAGACCCTTTGGGAACCTCTGGGCCTTCGCCGTCTCGCTCAAGCCCTCCACGAACCTGCCGAGACGACCAAACTCTCCAGCATACTCCTCTACTGAGAGGCTCCCCTGGACCAAGCTCTCAAACTGCGACTCTAAGGCTCTGACTGCTGAATCTGGGAAGAACTTCTTCTTGAAGAAGCCTCTGAACTGCTCCCAAGTCTGCCCTGGTACCCCCATCCTGGGGTCTGACTGATACCAGGTGCGAGCAAGATCTCGCATCCGGCTAGCTACGGCCTCGATCTGATGGTCTGCTGGAATCCTGGCCAAGCAGAAGATCTCCTCTATATGCTCGATCCACTCATCGGCATATAGGATCCCCTCTGTCCCCAGAAAGTCTCTAGGGTTCATCTTCTGAAACTGCTCGATCCTCGGTGTCCTCGGCTGCTGTACCACTGGTCGAGCTGCGGCTGTCGTGACGGCCAACTCCATGCCTCTGTCCTGCCGAGCCTGCTGTCGGTCCATGAACTGCTGGAAATACGCGAACATCTGAGCTGCATCTACGTATCCTGGAGGCGGTAGCGGCTGGAAGGGATCCTCTGGAATGATCGGGTCCTGCCTCCCAGTCGGTGGATGCATACCCCCTGCTGCGGCTGCCGAGGTCTCAACACGAGATGAGGTGGCAGGAGCTGCAGTCCCCTGGCCTCGCCATGCTGGCTGAGAGGTAGCAGTCCCCTCTATAGCATCCTCATGAATGGCACGCTGCGATCTAGTCTCTACCATCCTGAAGATAGACAAACAAGAGTATCAATTTCTGAGAAAGAAGCGAAATAACAAAGGCGGACAATTATAATTCAAAGGATCAGCTGACAAAGGATTTAGATGGCAATAAAAGAAATTTTTCTAAAGTGATTGAGTATCTTAAAATTAATGTCCTATATCCTATAGCAGGCTGCAGTGATACTCTAGTTCGAGTACCACTACACTTCTAGTCTAGACCTGCATGGGCCACCACTAAAAACGTGTCACGACCCGCACCCACTGTGAGGGTACGAGAACGTAACAACGCCCAGCCTACGCCATAGTGTCGGCGGTAGAGCGCTGTCCTAGGTCAACATATATCTAATAATATATATCTAAACAGTTTATACTCCCCGAATGGGGGTGACATAACAGTAAAACTCAATCACAACTAAGGGAGAGATAACACGAAATAAAATAGAACTTAAGGAAATAAATAGATGAAATAGCAGTAGTCTAAGATAATCCCAGCAATATCCAACAGTACAAGGTCTCAGATGAAAGAATATATACAACTCATAACTCCAAATAAAGTCTAACTAAGCAATGTCTCAAGACTGCAAAAGTAAGATAAGCCTAACTAGTCTAGTCTAGGAAATCGGGGTGATCTCCTCAGCTAGAGCTGGGTCCTCCTGAGGGTCTAGCTCGCAGGTGTCATCTAAGGCTGCCCCGTAGTAAGTGTCCAGGCAAGCCTCCTCCTCGTCCTCTGTAATATTTTCAACAGGTCCAGTCAGGACAGGAGCGAGTACAGTACATCTCAACAGATCATAGCAGGTTAGAAGATATAATCATGCAGTAAAGTAAGATACAAGTACTGAAAGAAGTGCAGTATGTAAACAGAGAAAGAAAGCTGTAAGAGAAATATCTACTATAAATAGAGAACTATCATGTGACTAGTGAGTCAGAGTACAATATAGACATGTAAATGGCATAGGAGATTCTGATGCTACACTATGGAAGAGATTCTGATACTACACTACTTGGATATTATTCACATGTCCAATTCTACTCCCCCGTACCCCCAATCAATACACAAGGATCCAGCCAGGTTATGTTATATGATGCTATGTAACAGCCCCCGAAGGGTAGTAGACCCCGAAGGTGATAGACCCCGAAGGTGATACATAGTAGTCCCATAAATGGGATAAGGATTCTAGGAAGACTCTGTGATCATAAGAGTATATGTCACAAGTGATCGAAGAATCAACGAAGCATAGTGATACGCTATGTAAGTGAAACACACAGAACATAGAGTACCCGATGCTCCCTAAGGATAACATCTCAAGAAGGGATCCATATAGTACCAATCCGTGTGACCAACATGACAGTACAAGTAAAGTAATCTACTACAGGAAATAATTCTAAATAGGATATGAAATGATCAGAGAATGTACTCGCCTGTATCTGAGTGTCCAATATGAAAAGTACCGTCCAAGGAGTGGTGTCTGGCTCCTAATCAGAACAGCACAAGTCACAACAAGTCCAGAATAGTAAAATGGAGTCCTACTATGCATTCTACATGATTCTAGGTCAATCTAGGCCAAAGTCAACCCTTGGTCAACTCTGGTCAACCCTAGAAGTCAAACTAGGTCAACCAAGTCTAATTAAGTCTAAACTAAGCTATTCTAATCTACACTAGCTAGCACAATCCTAATAAGGCTAGGCAAGCCTATACTAGCTATATCACAATATAGCTAGTAGCTAATTCTAGCATACCTTAGCAAGTCTACAACCTCACTATTACACCCATAGATTTAAACACCACATAATATATTACAAATATCTAGGCTAGATATAAATCCTACAACATTAGGCTACCTAGATATATATATATATATATATATATATATATATATATATATATATATATATATATATATATATATATATATATATATATAATATATATATATATATATAAAATATATATATATATATATATAAATATATATATATATATATATATATATATTTTTTTTTTTTTATATATATATTTATATATATATATATATATATATATATATATATATATATATATATATATATATATATATATATGCACTCATACAATTACACACATACATATTGTATAAGGAGAGGGGCTTGTGAGTGTGATACATGATTTGTGTGTGTATGCGCAGGAACAAATGCAGGAATTATCAAACAGTGAAGAAGGTGTGTGCAAGTGTAACTGTCAAAGAAGAAATATTTTGTGTGTGTGTGTGTACTTGTGTTTGCAGGCAGTGCAAGCTTTCAACAGTGAGTGTGTGAACCAGTATGCAATATGAAGGCTGTGGGCAATCAGTGAATAAGGAGAAAAAGTATGTGTGTGTGTGTGCAACAGTGACTAGTATAAGTGCAGGAACACAAACAGTGAAGAAGAGGGAAGCATGTGTGGTGTGTATACATGTAAGGGTGAATGCTCAAGTAAGTAGTTTAAGCTATGAGTAGGGAACATACAGGAAGGAAAAATATAAGTTGAACTGGACTGTCAAGTCCAGTTTTTCAGGTAATTAACTTCTCCATAGTTGATACAATATAGACACTAATCTCAGTTAGGAAGAAAGAAAAGGAAATCAATTCATTGTCCTTCCTCAATCTCAGATTTCAGATTAAACTCAAACAGTTCATACAATCCCAGATTTAAATATAGGAATATTGAAATTGAAGTGTTGACAATATAAGGAAGAACAATGTAAAGAATTAACCAGTGCAACAGTGGCATGGTATGACAGTGCAACTCTGTTTAAAAGAACTGTGCATCAAAATACTTCAAACCCAAATCACATTTTCCTTATCAAGAAAACTCGTTTAGAATCAAAACCCAGTTTTTGAAGAACACTTCAACAGTAAAAATCAGTTCATAACATACCCTTTCACACATCAACCCATATAACAGTCCACAACTCATCAAATCAACATCAATTTTTGACCATGGCAAGATAATATATAGGGAACATATTTAGAATCAAAACTCAGTTAATTAACATTATCACAAAGGTTAGAATCATCAGGCAAAAATCAATTTAAAACTGGGATGAATGGTTAACAGGACAATAGTGTCAGTTAACACATTTGCCCAACTCATAGGCCAAATTCTAATATATGAATTCAAACCTATTCCAACAGTGTAGATCAACATATCATGAGCTAACAGTTATGTGAGACTCATTGGACATTTGAAAACATTTGATTAAAAGGATAAAATGGATTTGATAGTTGAAGAAAACTGAACAAGTATCAGAACATGGTTTAAATGAGAAATCAAAAAGAATTTTAACTAATCATGAATCTATTGCTTAGCAGTTGAAAACAACCCTCGTGCACAACCCCACACATCCATTTTGTGTCACCCATGGCCAGACACGGCGTGTCCACATCAAGAACTCAAAATGACACACACACAGTGTACTGTCAGTGCACTGTCTCGTGCACACGTGCACTTGTGTCGTGTGCACGACACAAGACATGAGGGAATCTCGTGGTCATACACACGGGTAGCCCACCTATAGGGCTACCTCATAGGCCTACTGGCCTGTGTCCACGATGTGTCAGGGTCAGACACGAGACCCGTATCAGTGGCAATAAACAACACTGCACAGTGCAGTGGAAAATCGGTGTGGTTGAGATTTCTCTCAAATCGCTCGATAAGATGAGCTGAAAATTGGTCTGTGACATGTCAGTCACGAGTCCCAAGTGCCACCAAAGTTTCAGCCCAAATAGTGTCGTGTCGTGTCCCCTACAGACCCCGATAGGCAGGGAAGCAGTGTAGCACGCGCACGAGCGTGTGCACGCACGTGTCCACTCCATAAAACCGACACAAAGCGACACGAACACTACTACAGAGGATTAAAAATGCATAAGCAATAGTAAAACTAACATTCCTATTCAAACACAAATCGAAATCTCGATCGAAATGCCCTTTGTGGCATTTCGTCGAACACCTATGCTGTTCACTGATACGTGTCCGATACAGACACGTACAGGACACGAAATCGAGCAAACCCTATTCATACAGTACAAGGACACCTAGGGCTTCCTATTGATGAAGATAAAATGAAAATCCATGGAGAAATGGAGAGATTACCTATTCTTGAACTATGGGTGAAAAAGCCCCAAATGGAAAGATTCCTCAAGCCACCCAAAATCTCATAAATTGTTGTTTTCCTGCAAACAACCAATACCAGCAGCAAGAGGATTGATTTTAGGTCCTAATGAAATTAGTTTGGGGAAGAAAGGAATTAAAATGAATTTTATATGAATTTTGGAAGATGGAACTCACCTCTTTCCTTAGAACTTTGGATAAACCCTAAAAGAGGCTAGCCCTAAAATCTAGGAGGGATTTTATAGTGGGAGAATCCCAAGACACCTAGGTGGCCGGCCAAGTTAGGCTAGGGTAGGGTTAGTTGGGCTTGGGCCAAGTTACATGGGCTATGGTTTATTTAATTAATAAAAACTCTAAGTCATAAGTCATGGCTTATGGCTTTCTAATTTCTATAGCTAAATAGGTTCTAATGACCTAACCATAGATTGGGCTAGGTTAGACTAGAGTCAAAAATCCTAACCAAGGCCAACTAACTAGGGTTAGCTCCTAGGTTGGTCTACATGAGTCAATACTAGTCAAAAATCAAACTAGTCTAAACAATTCCAAAATAATTCCTAAAAATTCCCATAAATTCTAATTAATTCTAATAAATTTAAATTACCCCAAAAATGACAAATTTACCCTCAAACTAGAAATGTGGTAGTGACAACCGTACATGCTTTATTAAGCATTCACGCAGGCGACGCCTATGACTTAGGCTATTTCAAGTGTCGGGGCAACTTAGTAACTTAAGCCAACTTCCTTCTCCCAAGCCATGGGATCGAAGGATCGAGTGTCATTTGAAAGCACGCTGAGCCGACTTCTATGAAGACCGTGGGAACAGTTTCCATGTTCTAAGACATTCCGACGGGTCAGGATTATTCCCTTAGCTATGTGCTTTTGTAGCTTTTATATTAGCCTACTTGTGCAAGTTAAAAACATGCGCGTTATTAAGTAAAGGCTAAGATGTGACAAGTTCACCGAAACTATCCCACCTGAGCGAGGAGTCGCCTCGACCGAGTGAGCCTTCGAGTAGCCGTTGCAAGGCTAAGTTCCAACGTCGTCGGCGTTTCGATTCCTTCGATTGACTTTGCGGGATGGGACACTACAACATACACCACTCAGAACAAGTATCATCCTCGAGACTTTTCTGAAGGCAAGCCATCCTACCATTTCTATGGCCAAGACTTAATCGAGCCTAGACACGGGAATATAGCAGTCGAGCGAGATACGCCTACGCGTTTCCTTGAGTCTGAGCCACGCTCGCACTATTATCATTCTTTTTCTTAATACGATTTCAAGTTCTCGACACTCTTCCATTCTCCAAGTCTCATTTGAATTCAACGTATCGCTTGGTTGGATCGTGCACGCATTTCAGGCGTCCCCAGAATACATGCATTCACCAAGCCGCATGATAGAGATTTCGTCTTTCTCACTCGAGTCGCATCGTACACATACTCAAGCGTCCCTGAAATATATGCATGTCAGCCGAATCTCGTGAGGGGTATTCCTATATTCGTGATTCACTATATCCATTCAAGCCAATCCTCAAGGTCAATCTTTTGATTGATAACTCATAAAATAGGGCATCTCGCCTAACCGCTAGGCCATTTCTCAAGGCTAAGTCAATGTCAGGATTGGAATCATAGTTCCTCAACAATAATGCCAACACCGACCCCAATCCTAGGGTCAAACCAAAGTTGATAGTACGGGACTTTCTACCCGAAGTTCGCGTCACTCAGATTTCTAAACATCGAGCACGATCACCTATTCGCATCAATACATTCGTTGTACGTATTCGAATCCATTCAAATCACCAATTCTAACAAATTCATGTATTCGATCACGAGGTCATCTAGCTCGACAATACGTTGTGCCCCAATCTCACGCGAGTCCGATTATCCACGGTGGTTCATGAATCACCATGCAACGCTCCCGCAGAATAATTATTATCATCGGGGCGTAACTCTTGCTTGACTCTAGGCTAATTCATTCTCGAAACGCGGATTGGATCTACTCAATCCTCAAGCTCAATCCTCAAGCACACCGAGTTATTCTCGAGTCTACCTTCGCGCCAAACCACAAGTCGAAGCAATCAGATTGCCACGCCGTGCAAGTTCAATCACTCCCGCTGTATGAATCACCATACCAGCGCTCATGCGGAGTGATCGCCCTAATCGATGCGACGCATGTGCGAGGCTGGAGTTGCGCTCGTATAAGACAAGAACGTCAAGTTGTGGTTATCGACGAAGCAAATCCAAACATATCATTTTCATCCAAGTCAAGATCTCAGTTCGATAGTCCAATTGGCATTCGTTCAACCAGAAAATCTTCGAGCCAAGTTTATCTTTTCCTCGACATATTTTAATATCCCGAGTATTGCATCCATCGGAACAATAACATTTGCACGATCGTCATTCGTCGAGTCAGAGTACCCCCGAGTTATCGCATATCGATCTTTGATACGCCTCAATACCATCGACGATATGCGTAACCTGACGATCTTCCTTTGTAACCAATTTCGAGTCGTACGACTGATGCTATTGTCCGAACTGGATATACCATAATTCCATTCGATTCAATACAAAATCACACGTGCAATCCTCGAGCTTCTTCGATCAAGATATTCACTTTTATTCATCGTTCCGAATCGTTTTCTAACTCGCGTTGCCCATTGACAAGTTGTCCGAACGACATCTCGTTCGGGACATTCGAAGTCACGACCAACTAAGCGTGACGCGTTCTAAGGCTTTGTGCGATTGCATTGCCTCGTCGACATACTCGTTGTTACTCGTAATCCTCAATTTTTGCTCGAATGATTTCCAAGACAAACCATACACCACTCGGATTCGAGTCATCCGATCTAGTCCTCAATCACGTCGTATCATTAGCTAAGACACCCTTCCGATTCGTTCGACGAATCTCTAGCATAATCGCTGAAGTCATATCGACGTACTAAGTCGTTCGCACTATTTTCTCAAAATCCAAGTCGATCTTTCGTGTACGCCTAAGCGTTAACTCGATAGCATTTCTATCGATAGACACTCTAAGTGTAGCTTCGTTCCCGACCGAGCGGTACTTGATATCGCTCGCAACTTGTTTTTACCAAAAGGTCGAGGTGCGCGACACGCGGACTAAGTTGTGCCGCATAACCATCCCGTACGGACTATACTTCGAGTTTGTACGCTAAATTGCTAGGTCGATGCAGGACTAGTTAGGTACGCACGCGATATGTTAACTTAGCACGTGTTTTCTTATCGAGTCAAGTTTAACATCGTTCGGGCACAAAGGCCTACCAATGCGTTCGACAATGGCCTACCGATGCGTTCGAGTGAACGCTTATACGAGCTTTTGAAAATATTTAGACTTATTGTATGGACATGCCGAGGGACATTCGATAGAGAGCGTACACTTCTTTCCCAACGACGAGCTTTCAAAACTGAGAAATTCGACATAAAGTCCAAGGACGTAAAGCCGTACTCTGATACCATTATGTTACGTCCCGATCCCATAGGAGCGATCGTCCTCGCTAAGGCGTGATGCCGCACGAGCCTAGATTGCTCTCGTGCAAGGCAGTTTCATAACGATCGATTCCATCGGCGTCGACGGGGTCGTCGCACAGAAGTCCCAAGCAAAAATATTGAACATTGCAGCAGAAATTTAAAACAAGCACACATGAACACAAGTCATTCAAAAGAAGCTCTTTATTGATATTGAATACAAGATTACATTTGTGGGCACAAGGCCAAATTACAAGTCTCTCGTGCTCACTTTTCTCTTCACTCTGCTCTCTCTCATCTCTCGATACAATGCTTGAATCCAGCGGAAGCTTCGGAAAGCGATGTCCATACATTATGTCCTGTATAAGTCTTCAATCCGCACGGCCGTACGCTTCGAATCGCCAATGAACTCCGTGCCTCGACGCCTCCAAGCGAGCTCCGCACCACGAGCTTCTACCTGTGCCTGCACATGAACACTGTATGGGTGTCAGTACTCAACTGTACTGGTAGAGTGAGCTTCTCGCCCACCCATACATAACCGACACGTTCATTTACTTTGTGCAGCTTAAAACCCTTTCGATTGTATTTTTAGTCTTGCCTTAGGATTCATTTTAGGACGAGGACGTCCGACCAAACCGAGGTGCCAAGACATGTTCGTGCTATAATTCCAACGTGTGTTTCGATCGAGGTAGTGCCTCATCGTACATGTACTTGACCCAACTTGAACTCGGGACGACAGGGTCGTGCCATACTCTATTCGCGACTTAGACATATTCGAGACGGTGCTACGCCGAGGAGCAACTTACACGGACTCGGCCATGCCAAGACCGTTACTTGAACTCAAGTGCCTCAAGCCTATTCTCGTGCCAACGACGTCAAGGGGACGACTCGTGCAGGTCGTGCCGCTAGACTTCATTTGTGCCTTAAGACTTGCTTAGACTTGTATATGCTTCAAGATTGAGGCCGCGCCTCGCAACTTATCAAGACTTTATCCATGCTACCGCCTAGCGGTCTTTCTATTCGACTCATGAACCAACTTAGACAAGACTTGCCAAACCTAGTATCGATCTCATGGACATCCCGACGCCAAGTATCATGCTAAGCACGGTGCCTATGCTGCAGCCCAATCTTAGGCCCAGACATTGTGTTACCGACTAGACATGATTCCAGTTCTAAACCCAATCCAAAGGCAAACACGCGGTGTGCCGCTATTGCCGACACATCTACATGAGTGGTCACTAGCAATGTCAAACTATCTTGGACTGGCTCGTGGGATATCGGCTCGTCCCTACACGGGTAGCTAGCCCGGAGGCGCCGAAGTCTCCTATACGGTTATCCAGCATCCTACTTTGAGCCGCAACGCGCTTCTCCCGGGCCGAATGATCCCGGCGCCCCGGCAATCATTCGAGAAGACTACACCTTGTCGACAAGTTGTCCAATGACCATGCATACTCAACTCGATCTATCAAATCCTTCCTTAACATGATATGCTTTCCTTTAACTCTCTCGAGACTTAACGAGACTCCCAAGCCGCGGGACCGATCTCGCGTGTGAAACATATCAAGACTTAGCGAGACTCCCAAGCCGGGGGACCGATCTCGTGTGCGGGACATATCAAGACATAGCGAGACTCCCAAGTAGCGGGACCGATCTCGGCGACAACAAGTCGCGTGGATTTCCTTTGATCGTGGCATACTCTTTACTAGATCCATCGTAGCTCGTGCCTTAGACAGACCTGGTTCTATAGGCGACGCTAACGCTCAAGTCATATACTTATACGACAAGCCTTGTTCTCAAGGGACTACGCGACTTGACAACCACAGATAGAGCGGGACAGTGCTAGAGATGGCTTCGATAGCCCAACGCAACTCTTGTCTAACTTATTTGGGCAACGACTCGACGAGCAAAGGCTACATCGAGCTTCGTATCGAGGGAACGTGCCGTGCACGCGTTCGACATGAACAATTAAGTTCTCGGGTGCCTAGACTTAAGCCAACAAGTCGGGCAAGACGACTTAACTTGCGGGACGTGCGAAGGCTATGCCAAGCCTTGCGGGATAGTACCGTGCATGCTTTATTAAGCATTCACGCAGGCGACGCCTATGACTTAGGCTATTTCAAGTGTCGGGGCAACTTAGTAACTTAAGCCAACTTCCTTCTTCCAAGCCACGGGATCGAAGGATCGAGTGTCATTTGAAAGCACGCTGAGCCGACTTCTATGAAGACCGTAGGACCATTTTCCATGTTCTAAGACATTTCGACGGGTCGAGATTATTCCCCTAGCTATGTGCGTTCGTAGCTTTTATAATAGCCTATTTGTGCAAGTTGAAAACATGCGCGTTATTAAGTGAAGGCTAAGATGTGTCAAGTTCACCGAAACTACCCCACCTGAGCGAGGAGTCGCCTCGACCGAGTGAGCCTTCGAGTAGCTGTTGCAAGGCTAGGTTCCAACGCCGTCGGCATTTCGATTCCTCCGATTGACTTTGCGGGACAGGGCACTACAACAACAGATCATCTGCTGCATGACGACGCTATCCTTACGCGGTTGTTCATTGGGGCACTAGAAGGGGTCGCATTCGACTGGTACCGCAACTTGCCGGACAACTGCATCCATTCCTTCGTCGGCTTCAAGCGTATATTCTTGGAGAGGTTCTATGAGGTAGGGCAGGATGTGACAATGTCAACCCTCATGGACGTTGTCCAAGGAGGGAAAGAGCTAACAAGAAACTACATTGAGCGGTTTCGCCAAACCGCGATGAAGTTGCCCTCCGGTAATCCAGACTCTTCCTTAATTGGAATTTGCCAAAAGAGGCTGCTCCCGACAATTAGCCTCTGGATGGGCGAAAGTCAATTTAAGGACTGGAAGACTTTCATCATTAGCGCCACTAGCGCAGAAGACAAGCTGAAGAAAGCTCGCCAACTGGGATTGCACATCTCGGAGGGAGACGACAAGGATAAACGTCCTAATGCCAACAACAACAACGGCGATAATTCCTCCAACAACCGAGACAACAAGGGCAAACAGGCTATGGTGGCCGACACGGCCCCGAAGCCTGAACCAAAACAGGCAGAGAAGCAGTGGTCGCAGATGACTTACTCCTTCGAGGACAGCCATGTCAACCCCATCTTTGACATGCTCTTGCAAGGAGACAGAATTCAGCTCCCTCCTCCAAGACGAGAACCTCGACCTGCAGAGATGGAGAGCCCAAAGTACTGCCACTACCACCGCTACATCCACTACGCTGCACAAGACTGCTTCCAAATGAAGCGGTACATCCAGAACCTCATCGATTCTAAGGCCCTGACCATTGATTTCGACGAGGTGACCGTGGCGGCCAACATGATGTCGGTCCAATTCGGCAGCTTCCCGCCGACAAGGACCCAAGACGGCGTAGTACCCGCCCTCCAAGCAAAAATGGAGGTCGCAAATTTTCTACCTCCCCGAGACCAGGCTGCTGGACTGGTACCCCCTCACCACATCACGAGGGAAGATCATGTGGGTCCATCCGGACTTAGTATCTGAAGTAACCCAGCCAACATCACCCTCTGCTGGCAAGAAGAAGGACGAAAAAGTTAAATCCTGCCGCAAAATCTCGACCGACGTCGAAGAAACGACAGCTGTCGTTACCCGATCTGGTGCGCAAACTCAACCCGCGTCGGGCAACTCGACTGAAGAACGTCAGCCAGCCACTGCTGATGCCCCAGGACCTTCCCAGCCTCCGCCAGCTGATAAGTCTAAGCCAAAGAAGACCCGCTTTGACAAGCCGCTCCGAAAAGACACTCCTCACGGGCTGGAGAAGCCCTACAATTTTGACATTTTGGCACAACTGGCCAACACACCGGCCAAATTGTCATTATACGAGTTCCTGAGACTCTCCAAAGATATTCGCGTTGTACTGAGCGAGACACTCCAGAATGTCGATGTATATCTGGCTCAGGTCAATCTCACTAGGGAGAGCTCGCCGACGGATCTCCAAGACAACGCTTGTACGGGTACAATGTCCAACATTGTCTTCACTCTGCAGGATATGCTTATCAAGACCAACCTGCACGATCTCCCTCTGTATTATACTGGATATGTCGGCGACGTCAAGGTGGATCGGATGTATATTGATCCCGGCTCTTCGAAAAGCATTATTCCGAAGAGCTTACTCCACCATCTGCGCATCCCTATGCATCGGCTGACTCCTACCAGCACCGCCATCAGCGGCTTCAATTCTGGGAGGAGCTATCCTATTAGGAAAATTCGCCTGAAGTGCCAAATTGGCGACCTTCAGTCGGAAGTAACCTGCTATGTCATAGACGCAGACACCTCTTACAACATTCTTCTGGGGCGTCCGTGGATACATGATTACATGATCGTGCCCTCCACATTGCACCAGTGCTTCAAGTACGTCGACAAGTATGGCTTCGGAAGGACAAAATTTGTCGACATTGATCCCTTCAAAGGGGTCGAATCCTATTATTCGGATTCTTGCTTGTACGAGAAATCCAAGAGGCACCTGATCAACGAAGATGTTCAAGAGCAGACGGAGACCATTGTGGGGCCTGAGGAACCCTTGAAAATCCATCTCCAACCCCACAAACCAGGAAGGACTGCACCTCTGACAGCCACTCTGCGTAGAGAAGCAACTGGTCTTCCGGTGCTCACTGCACAAAAGAAGCAGATAATAATCCGACTGCCAAGGTCTGGCAAGGGCCAAGACCCACGATGGAGCCACTGACAATCAGGCTGCCGAGAGCCGGCCAGCAACAAACAAAGGAACTCAATCCCTCTGTCAAGCCGATGACGATTCGTCTTCCCAGAATGAGTCGACAACCGAGCGCTAAGACGTGGACTGCTAGCGAGCCAACAACTCCCCGCCCAGCACCGAGCACCAAATTGGGGGTCGCTAGTGTGCCAATGACTCCACGTTCTGCTCCACCAGCGGAGCCCCTGATGATTAAGCTGCCCAGGTCGTCCTCTCAGTCTTCATTGACACAGGGGTTGACACAGGGGGTGGCCGAAGAAGAGTTAGAGCTGGCCAAGTATGTGGCTGCTCACACTGATGTTCCATCCATTGATGATGTAATTCAACCGAAAAGATACCTTACTTCATCAATAAAGGGCTACCTCGAGCTTAATAAGCTTTGTACAATGTATGCTATGGAACACGGTATAGGCACCAACCTACACACACAGGTGACAAATGTCTACACCGGAAACCAACTTACTCCCGTGGAAGACGCTTGCTTCATAGTCGAGGGAGAGGATTATCCAATCATCTTAGGCCGGAAGAATAATCCACAGCCCTTCAAGATAGAAGAAGTTGATCTCGAACCCGACACCGGGAGACTGCCCCTTTATCTGTATAGCTTCCGATCCAAGTATCTCATGCAAAAATAGGGGTATGATCTGGAGATTATGCCAGACTTAAACTACGGTACTGGACGACGGTTACCCTTATAGTTGCCAATCCCGGCTGGAAAACTACGAGATTATTACAACAAGACCAGATGTGGACTAGGTTATGTTACACCTGCAACAACTCCTAAAAGCTCAGATAAGGAATGCGACTGGTATTCGCATTCAACCGGATCACCCACCTCTGATTCATACATCAGCATCGGGGATGTATTCAGGCAAGCTCTGTCTGTCAATATAGTATTTGTTGATGCCTATGAAGAAGATGAAGACGTACCCGAACTTCTTGAGTTAGAACCTTGGGTCCAGCAACTAGATGCACAGTGGGAGAAATGCTTCGAACTCCGTGAACCTTCCACTGAAGATGAGGTTATACAAGTTGACCTCGGCAATGAGTCCTCTCCAAAGCCAATCTTCGTCAGCAAAAGCCTGACAAACGAAGAGCAGGAGGCACTTTTGCAACTCGTCAGAGAGTACATTGACGTGTTCGCCTGGAGCTATAAAGACATGCCAGGACTAAACCCTGAGGTTGCACTTCATAAAATCAATATTCATCCTGACACAAAGCTTGTCAAGCAGCAGCAATGACGGTTCCGCCCAGATATCATGAATTCTATCGAAACTGAGGTCAATAAACTAATAGCCAGCGGATTCATCCAGGAGGAACAACATCCAGATTGGATCGCCAATATAGTACCAGTCCTCAAGAAGAATGGGAAGATTCGAATTTGCATCGACAACACATGTGGCTTTGAGCGCATGTCGTTCATGGATGGCTTCTCAGGATACAACCAAATTAAGATGTTTTCTGACGATGAAAAGCATACATTATTCCGAACACCGATTGGCGTGTACTGTTACACAGTCATGTCCTTCGGTTTAAAGAATGCCGATGCCACATACCAAAGAGCCATGAGTGTCATCTTCAGAGATCACCTGCGTAAGATCGTGGAGTGTTATGTTGATGATATCGCTGTCAAAAGCCGCTCTAAGGGAGACCATCTGCAGGATCTAAGGACAGTATTCGACCTGATGCGAGCGCACAACTTGAAGATGAATTCTACCAAATCCTTCTTGGGCGTATCTTGTAGAAAATTTTTGGGTTTTATCATTACTACCCAGGGAATTCATATAGATCCGGAGAAGACGAAGGCAATCATGGAGATGGGTCCCCCGAGGAATCTCCGTAAACTTCGAGGCCTTCAAGGGAGGCTAGCTTACATCAGGAGGTTCATCTCTAACCTTTTCGGACGATGTCAACCATTCACCCACCTCATGAAGAAGGGTGTCTCATTCGTATGGGACAATGATGCGGGGCATGAACAAGCTATCTATTACCTCAGCCGAATGATGAGTGGGCCTGAGCATAGATACACCGCCGTAGAGAATGAATGTCTTGTTCTGGTGTTCGCTATCCAGAAGACTCGACACTATGTTATAGGACAAACCATCCATGTCATATCAAGAGTTAACCCCCTCAGGGTCCTCATGACCAAGCCAGGTGCACTCAGCTCTCGCCTCGCTACCTGGACGATATTATTGTCTCCCTATGAAATGATCTTCGTTCCGCAAAAGGCTGTTAAAGGTCAAGCTCTGGCAGACTTTTTAGCAGCCCATCCAAGTTCGGAGTCAAAAAGAATATATGAAGAGATTCCAGACAAGGTTGCCAATTCAAACATGGCTTCCCATGATTCCGTCTGGCGAATGTTCTTCGACGGTGCTTCAAGGACCGGGCCCAAGGGCAACATTGTCGTTGGAGTCGGAGTAGTACTGATTTTTTCCTCTGGCTTGGTGATCAACCGGGCATATTCCCTTACACAACCCTGCTCGAACAACGTGGCCAAGTACAACACCTTGGTTATCGGCCTCCGACTTACAAAAGAACTGGGGGTAGAGTACCTAGAGGCATATGGCGATTCATAGTTAATCATCAATCAGATCCGGGGTTCATATGAAGTTCTTCATGAAGACATGATCCCCTATCATCAGGTAGCGATCGCCATCATTACGTCTCTGAAAGGGTTCTTCATAGAATATATTCCAAGACTCCGAAACATTGAAGCCGATGCCTTAGCAGGATTGGCCGCTTCCCTGGCGGTCCCAAAATATATACATCATTTGGTGGACGTAATAGGTCAAGAGCTGGTCTGTCCCAAGAACAACGTCCAATTTGCTGAGAGCTATTCTGCCATGACGGTCGACGAGACACCGGATTGGAGGCTCCAATTTATCGACTTTACAGTTTATGGCATCTTGCCGGAGAACCCGAAAGAAGCCACCTCTATTAGAAGACGTTCTCTCAGATTCTTCTACGATACAGAAACAAAGATGCTGTATCGGCGGTCATACGATGGATTACTGCTTCGGTGTTTGTCCAATACAGAAGCCAAAGAAGCTGTACGTGAAGCACATGACGGCGTCTGCGGGGACCATCAGCCTGGCTTAAAATTGCAAGATCGCCTTCACAGGATGGGCTACTACTGGCCTACGATGGTGGCAGACGCGATAGACTACGCAAGAAAGTGCAAAGCCTGTCAGGTCCACACAAATTTTATACATCAACTATCTGAATTCCTACACCCAACGGTGGCATCCTGGCCATTTGAGGCATGGAAAATGGATATCATTGGTCCTATCACCCCACATTCATCCAGAGGGCACCGCTTCATACTGGCAATTACAGATTACTTCTCCAAATGGGCGGAAGCTGTCCCGCTTGTAGAAGTAAAGACATCAAATGTGATCAGCTTTCTCAAACATCACGTCATTTATCGCTTCGGACTGCCTCGAAGGATCATCCATGACAACGGTCCGCAGTTTGCAAGCCACGCCTTCTATCGATTTTGCGACAAACATCGGATCCAGAATGTTGCTTCAATACCGTATAATCCAGCGACGAATGGGTTAGCAGAAGCATTCAATAAAACTATAATCAAGCTGCTCAAGAAGTTCGTGTCTTCCAACAAACGCGACTAGAACGAAAAGCTTGGTGAATACTTATGGGTGTACCGTACTACAGTCCGAACGGCCACGGGGAACACACCATTCTCTCTAGTATATAAGAGTGAGGCAGTTCTCCCACTGGAGACTCAAATCCGCTCGCTCCGTGTCGCCCTCACCTATCGATTGACGACGGATGATAATTACCGTTGTCGGCTACAAGAGTTGGAGGCCTTAGATGAGAAACGCCTATTAGCTCAACAACAAATCGAGCTGTATCAAGCACGCATCTCTGGAGCCTTCAACAAGAAGGTTAAACTCAGAACATTCCAAGTGGGCGATCTCGTTCTGGCAGTTCGGAGGCCGATGGTTATGACTCACAAAACTGCCGACAAATTCCAGCCAAAGTGGGAAGGCCCATTTGTCATCGAGGCTGTATTCTCCAATGGTGCTTACCGCCTCGCAAAATAAAATGGAGACTTGCTCATTTTGCCTGTCAACGGTAAGTTTCTGAAGAAGTATTATGTCTAAACGACATCCTCCGAATCAACTGGACTGTTAAGTTATGTGTCCCCAGGTACCGCTGAACTTACACTCTGGTCATCCTAAATGGATCTATATCGCATCTTCTGGGTAGTATGTCATGTATGATAATACCTCTGAACTTCCTTCCTAAAAGAGCATCTTTCTCATGATCTATTACCCGCACTTTCAGTGCATAAACAGGATAACATATCCACAAATTTCCCGAAACAACCACGTCGATGTCACCTCTGAGTTATTTCACTTCCATCAAAAATAAACCACCCCTCACGTAGAACTTCCACATCCATATTACCTCTGAGTTGTTCTATGTACCCTTCATGGTGTCCACTCCTGCCACGTCCTTATTACCTCTGAGTAGGAAGACTCCATAGAAGAAACCCTCATATTTACCACGTCCTCATTACCTCTGAGTAAGTATGTTGGTTTTCTCTTGACTTATTATTCGTATTGAAAACCAGGGTACGCCAAGGATAATAGGCCCACAAATGTCCACAGTTGACCACAAATGTCCACAGTTGACCATAAATGTCCACAGTTGACCACAAATGTCCGTAGTTGACCACAAATGCTGTACTAGGTCCCCTAGTACATGCGCCTCTTTTTTTCATTATCACATGCCTTTGGAGCCCAACTGTTCCATGGCATTCTTTCGCCCAATACCAAGAACTTCTATGTCTCACCGCGGAATCGTTCTAGGTATCTCTATCAAACTTATTATCCATACCTAAAATCAAGGTATGCCAAGGGTAATAGGTCCACAAAAAGTCCTCCAGTGGGGCAAACATCATAATACCAAAAATATGGTACAAGCACAATAGATGATGGATGGTGTAAACACAGTCATTTATTGAAAAAAAAGAGTACTACATGTTCGGGGACCACATCCCTATTAAAATGAAGGAAAATAACAAAGGAAGAAAGGAAAAAAGGTCGACTACGGTTCGACAACACATAATTCTCTGAGACGGTCCCTCAGCACGGCCGTCGACCGCTCAAACCGCTGCTTGGCCCGGCGCTCGGCCTCTTGAGTCAACCGCTCCGCATCCTCCAGATACGTGTGGGCTTGCCAGCCATCTTCAAGCCTCTTCAGAGCACGCTCCAAGCCAGCAGAAGTTCAGACGACTTTGTCGGCCTCCTGAACAATTAGCTCCTTATCTGTGCGGGAGGCCTCGAGCTCAGATTCCAAGAAAGCCAATTTTCTCTGGAGCTCGAGGATCTGCTCCCTCGTGTCGATTATCCCGCGAGAGGCTGCCGCTTCCCGAGCAATGCAATCCTCTCCCCTACGGCTCAACTGATCGTACTGCAGAGACAGATTATGGAGGTCCTTCATTATAATTGGCTTGGACGTATCCCGAGCAACCCTTACCTTCTCCATGGTAGTTATGAGGAAGACATGCTCCTGATCTATTGCTGAAGACAGATCAACTTGCCGTAGTACTTGAAACTGGGCCACAAGCTAATCCGCCTCCAGCAATTTGGGCTCTAGAAGCTCAACTATCCCTGCCTCACTGGGGAGGGTTCTAAGGAGTTTAATTTGGCCATGAGCGCATTGACGGGCCAAGGCAAAAGATGTTCCCCTCTCCACGGCGGCCTCAACCCCTCGCTTCAGGTGGTGGTAGAAACTGTCAACCACATCCTTTGATGATTCATCCAGGACTTCTGAAAAAGACAGCGTCAAAGGAAGAGTAGCTGGCAGTGTCGAAGAAGATGCACCAGAACTTGATCCCCTGCCACAAGGGAAACAAGTTCCGAGCGAAAAGACGCTTGAATAGCGGCTAATTCCTCCTCCGCATCCCGAAGGATCTTGAGACTCGGCAGGGCGAAAATATCGACCTCCGGAGCCACATGAACAGAGGAGGGTGCAGGGACCAGTTCTCCCCGCTCCGGCCGTTCCGTCGCTTGCTCTCCTGAACTCGATCCAGCAGGAGGCCCTTCAATGTAAGCTGGAGGAGTAGGAGGCATATTCTCTTCCACCAGATCTTCTGTAATGCCCCGTCCCGCTCAGTCAATCGGAGGAACAGGAACGCCGACGGCGTTCGAACTTAGCCTTGCAACGGCTGCTCAGAGACATCGCTCGGTCGAGACGATCGCTCACTCAGGTGGGGTAGTTTCGGTGAACTTGCCTCATCTTAGCCTTCATATAATAAATCGTATATTTTCAACTCGCACAAATAGGCTTGATAATAAAAGAGGCAAATCCACATAGCTAAAGGGATTAATCCTGACGGATCGAATTGAGTTAGAATATGGAAATGTCCAACGGTCGGCTTAGAGTTGGTGTACGACGTGCTTTGAAAATGACACTCGGTCCTTCATCCCGTGGCTTGGGAGAAGGAAAGTTGGTTGAGTAGGCAAAGTATGAACGTAGCCTAAGTCATAAGCGTCGCCCGCATAAGTGCTTCATAAAGCATGCACGGTCCTATCGTCCAAGGCTTGGCATAGCCTTGGCTTGTCCTATGAGTTAAGTTGCGTCGCACGGCTGCTGGCATAAGTCTAGGCGCCCAAATGACTTGGTCGTTCAGAAGTCGAACGCATGCGTGGCACATTTTCAAAATGCGAGGCTTGACGCAACCTTTGTTCATTGAGTCGTTGTACGTTTAAGTCAGGCGAGTTATGTTAGGCTATCGGAGTGGTAGCAAGCACGGTCCTACGAGTTCTACGGATGGGTATAACCGAATAGTCTTATGGTCTCAAGGCCTGTCGACTTGGACAGGAGTGTCGCATAGGGCACGATTGGCTTAAAGCACGATGCACGGACTTAGTGTTTAAGGCATGAACCATGGTTGATTTAATGAGTTTTGGAGGAAGGACTATCAAATAGGCATTGAGTTGAATGAGATGATATGGTGACACGGAGAAGGCTCGCGACCGTGGGTTGTCGAGGGATCTCAAGGAGCATCAACGGAGAAGGCTCGCGACCGTGGGTCGTCGAAGGATCTCAAGGATAGAAGTCTTGATATCGGTTTGAAAGAGATGGTAACATTGGAAGAGGAATGACTGTATGAGACGTCAGTTTGTGTCGAGTCTTGCATGGTCATTGGACAACTTGTCGACAAGGTAGAGTTTCCACGTACGACAACTCCGGACGCCGAGGGACCGCGTCATTCCGGAGGGAGATACGGTATAGCCGTAGCTGGACGAACCGCTCGGGTCATTCGGAAACTTTCAGCGGGGCTAGCTACTTGCGTTGAAAGGGTCGCCGAATGGCAAGGCTATAAGTCCACGATAGCTTGTGGTGTTAGTGACCAATTCATATAGATGGGTCGGCACGAGCGATAATCCGCATGTGTGCCTTTGGATTTAGTCTTGTTGAATGTGTGTATGGTTGGAACACAAGTGTTTGGGCCTAAGAATGGCTACAACATAGGCAACGTGCTTCGGCACGGGATGCGACGTCGGGTCTTAAGTTATTGGCATATAAGTTGCATAAGTTGGTTTGAGTTGTCTTGAGTTTAAATTAGGAAACGTCGCAAGGCAAAGTTGGTTGAGTGACACTTAGTTCACAAGTTGGATGGATCAGTTGATGATTTAGTAGCGAAGGGACACGAGGCGGCAAGGGATACGAGGCGGCGATATGATTGAGTCTCATTGAGTTGCGAGGCACGGCCTCAAGAAGGACTTACAGTACGATGGAGTCTTATCGCGTAGTTGCGTCTCTGATTTTGGGCTGTAAGGCAAACACGACTTGATAGGTTAACATTGTTGGCACAAGGATGGTCTAGAGGCAAGGTATAAGTCAACAGTGTTGTTGCAAGCACGGGATAGTCTAAAGACACAAAATAGGCCAAGGCGTCGGTCCTAAAATAATCCTAAAGCAAGAATAGAAAGACAATTGATAAGAAGTGACTATGTTGCACAAAGTAAATCAAACGTGTTGGGTTTGTATGGGTGGGCGAGGAGCTCATTCCACCAGTACAGTTGAGTACTGACACCCACATTGTTTTCATGTGCAGACACAGGTAGAAGCTCGTGGCTCGGAGCTCGCTTGGATGCGTCGAGGCACGGAGTTCCTTGGCGATTTGAAGCGCACGGCCGAATGAAGTAAAGACTTATACGGGACATAATGTATGGACGTCGCCTTCCGAAGCTTCCGCTGGTTTGAGACATGTATTGAGAGATGAGAGAGAGCTGAGTGAACTTGTAATGTGAGCTTGAGTGAGCTTGAGAGACTTATAATCTTGGCCTTGCGCCCCATTGTAATTTATGTTTCAATATCAAAAAAGAGCTTCCCTTGAATAACTTATGTTTTTTCTAAATTTCTGCTGCTATTATTCAACGTCTCCGCTTGGGACTTCTGTGCGACGACCCCGTCGCAGCCGCTGGAATCGGCCGTTATGGAACCCGCCTTGCACGAGCGCAATCTAGGCTCGTGCGGCATCACGCCTTAGCGAGGATGATCGCTCCTTTGGGAGCGGGGCGTGACATAATGGTATCAGAGCACGGCTTTACGTCCTTGGACTATCGATTGAATTTTTTAACTCCATTGTTTCCGCAAACTCTGAATCATTGCTTCCGCAAAGTTCATATCGTTGGTGCGCTCTCTCTCAAATGTCCCACGGGATGTCTATACAATAAGTCTAACTATTTTACAAAATATAGGAGAACAGTTTTTGACAAAAAATAAAAGATGGTTTGCGTAAGCACGGTTGGCTAAGTCGGGCTGGGCATATACACCAAGTTGCATCGACCTTAGAAAAGTCGAGTGCGGAAACTGAATAGTGTCGAACAAGAATGAGTTGAACTCGATTAAGTAAATTGAGATGACTATCGATAGGGGTGCTATCAAACGGCGATATCATCCGTGCGATATAGATGAGCGTGCTTGAAAATTGAGGAATGGTTCGAACGGAAAATTTGAAGAAGTAGATTTTGATTCGAATGATAAGTTGAGGATTTGTTGAATGACTTCATCCCTGAGTGGTGTATGCGATAGCCTAAGGAATGTCGATCGATTGATTGAGAAAATTGATGTTGTGAATGATTCGAGGGATAATGATTGAACTTGAATGTCGAGGAGATTATCCAGTCAAATGATAGCATCGTTCGTACGGCTCGAAATTGGTTGCAAAAGAAGATCGTCAGGTTACGCATATCGTCGATGGTAGTGAGGCGTATCAAAGATCGATATGCGATAACTCGAGGGTACTTTGACTCGACGAATGACGATCGTACAAGTGTTATTGTTCGGTTGGGTGCTATACTTAGGATTTCGATCGAGATCAATATTGGATGAAAATGATTATGTTTTGATGGCTACGCGGATAACCACAACGTCGACAATCTTGTCTTATACGAGCGCAACTCTAGCCTCGCACATGCGTCGCGTCGGATTTGAGGCGATCGTTCCGCGTGAGCGCTGACATGGTGATTCATGTCGCGGGAATGATCGAACTCGAAAAATCAGGATGCGACAACTTTGATTGTCTCGACTTGTCGGTTTGATGCAAAAAAAAAATGTGAAGATGTTAGGACTTGCGATTGATGAATAAAATAAACTTGAGGATTGAGTAGGTCCAATCCACGCATCGAAAATGAATTAGTCTAGATGCAACACAAGAGTTACGTCCCGATGAGGATAATTATCCTGCGGGAGCGTGTATGATGATTCATGCCCACCGTGGATACTCTGACTCGCATGAGATCGGGGAGCAACGTATTGTTAAGTCAGACTAACTTGTGATCAATTTCGTGAATTGGGATGAATGACTTAGGGTGTATGAAATCTGAATTATGGCTTAGCGAAGAATTGTGTCACAGCGTGTTTGACTTGAAAGGATTGATAGGCAGATTACGTTGAACGTGTTCGAAGAGATAGACTATGCAAAATGGCTTGGTGAACGAGCGACATTGATGTGTCGTGGAATTGGTTGAACTTGAGTTGTCGTAGGATGGCTTTGCTGAATGACTCGGACCCCGTGCGACAAATATTAGGATGTGCATAGGGAATCGATGCTCGATGTTTAGAAATCGGAGTGATGCGAGCTTGGGTAGCAAACCCCCGTACTATCAACTTGGTTTGACCTTAGGATGGGGTCAGTGTTGATATCGTTGTTTGGAAATTGTGATTCTAATACTGACAATTGACTTTAGCCTAAAGAGATTGTCTAGCGGCTAGGCGAGATGTCCATGTTGCGAGAGTTAGCATCGGTAGGATTGATTTTCAGGATTGAGTGGATGGATCGATAGGTGGAATTGGATTTACTATCACAAGGCTTGGTTGAAATGCATGTATTTCGGGGATGCCTGGAATGTGTGCATGATCCAAACTAAGTGATATGTTTCATTCAAGTGAGACTTGAGGAATGAGAAGAGTCGAGGATTTTGAGATCGTGAGTTTTGAAGAACGGATCGAGGGTAGCACGAGCGTGGCTCGGATTTAGAAAATGCACAGGCATAGTGTGTACGAGAGTTCCTAAATGTTGAATAAGTGATAAGTCGATAAGTGTACTCAGTTAGTTTCGAGGACGAAACTTTTTCTGAGTGGTGTATGATGTAGTGTCCCTTCCCGCTCAGTCAATCGGAGGAATAGGAACGCCGACGGCGTTCAAACTTAGCCTTGCAATGGCTGCTCAGAGACATCGCTCGGTCGAGACGATCGCTCGCTCAGATGGGGTAGTTTCGGTGAACTTGCCTCATCTTAGCCTTCACATAATAAATTGTATGTTTTCAACTCGCACAAGTAGGCTTGATAATAAAAGAGACGAATCCACATAGCTAAAGAAAATAATCCCGACGGGTCGAATTGAGTTAGAATATGGAAACGTCCAACGGTCGGCTTAGAGTTGGTGTACGGCATGCTTTGAAAATGACACTCGGTCTTTCGTCCCGTGGCTTGGGAGAAGGAAAGTTGGTTGAGTAGGCGAAGTATGAACGTAGCCTAAGTCATAGGCGTCGCCCGCATAAGTACTTCATAAAGCATGCACGGTCCTATCGTCCAAGGCTTGGCATAGCCTTGGCTTGTCCTATGAGTTAAGTTGCGTCGTACGACTGCTGGCATAAGTCTAGGCGCCCAAATAACTTGGTCGTTCAGAAGTCGAACGCATGCACGACACGTTTCCGAAATGCGAGGCTTGACGCAGCCTTTGCTCATCGAGTCATTGTACGTTTAAGTCAGGCGAGTTATGTTAGGCTATCGGAGTGGTAGCAAGCACGGTCCTACGAGTTCTACGGTTGGGTATAACCGAATAGTCTTATGGTCTCAAGGCCCGTCGACTTGGGCAGGAGTGTCGCGTAGAGCACGATTGGCTTAAGGCACAATGCACGGACTTAGTATTTAAGGCATGAACCAAGGTTGATTTAATGAGTTTTGGAGGAAGGACTATCGAATAGGCATTGAGTTGAATGAGATGATATGGTGACACGGAGAAGGCTCGCGATCGTGGGTCGTCGAGGGATCTCAAGGAGCATCAACGGAGAAGGCTCGCGACCGTGGGTCGTCGAGGGATCTCAAGGATAGAAGTCTTGATATCGGTTTGAAAGAGATGGTAACATTGGAAGAGGAATGACTGTGTGAGATGTCAGTTTGTGTCGAGTCTTGCATGGTCATTGGACAACTTGTCGACAAGGTAGAGTTTCCACGCGCGATAACCCTGGGCACCGAGGGACCGCGTCGTTCCGAAAGAAAATACGGTATAGCCGTAACTGGACGAACCGCTCGAGTCATTCGGGAACTTTCAGCGGGGCTAGCTACTTGCGTTGAAAGGGTCGCCGAATGGCAAGGCTATAAGTCCACGGTAGCTTGTGGTGTTAGTGACCAATTCATATAGATGGGTCGGCACGAGTGGCAATCCGCGTGTGTGCCTTTGGATTTAGTCTAGTTGATTGTGTGTATGGTTGGAACACAAGTGTTTGGGCCTAAGAATGGCTACAACATAGGCAACGTGCTTCGGTACGGGATACGGCATCGGGTCTTAAGTTATTGGCATATAAGTTGCATAAGTTGGTTTGAGTTGTCTTGAGTTTAAGTCAGGAAACGTCGCAAGGCAAAGTTGGTCGAGTGATACTTAGTTCACAAGTTGGATGGGTCAGTTGATGATTTAGTAGCGAAGGGCTGCGTGGCGACAAGGGCCGCGAGGCGGCAAGGGCCGCGAGGCGGCAAGGGCCGCGAGGCGGAGATATGGTTGAGTCTCATTGAGTTGCGAGGCACGGCCTCAAGAAGGACTTACAGCACGGTAGAGTCTTATTGCGTAGTTGCGTCTCTGATTTTGGGTCGTAAGGTAAACACGACTTGATAAGTTAACATTATTGGCACGAGAATGGTCTAGAGGCAAGGTATGAGTCAACAGTGTTGTTGCAAGCACGGGATGGTCTAAAGATACAAAATAGGCCAAGGCATCGGTCCTAAAATAATTCTAAGGCAAGACTAGAAAGACAATTGATAAGAAGTGACTATGTTGCACAAAGTAAATCAAACGTGTTGGGTTTGTATGGGTGGGCGAGGAGCTCATTCCACCAGTACAGTTGAGTACTGACACCCACATAGTTTTCATGTGCAGGCACAGGTAGAAACTCGTGGCTCGGAGCTCGCTTGGATGCGTCGAGGCACTGAGTTCCTTGGCGATTCGAAGCGCGCGGCCGCATGAAGTAAAGACTTATACGGGACATAATGTATGGACGTCGCCTTCCGAAGCTTCCGCTGGTTCGAGACATGTATTGAGAGATGAGAGAGAGCTGAGTGAACTTGTAATGTGAGCTTGAGAGACTTGTAATCTTGGTCTTGCGCCCCATTGTAATTTATGTTTCAATATCAATAAAGAGCTTCCCTTGAATAGCTTGTGTTTGTTCTAAATTTCCGCTGCTATTATTCAACATCTCTGCTTGGGACTTCTGTGCGACGACCCCGTTGCAGCCGCTGGAATCGACCGTTATGGAACCCGCCTTGCACAAGTGCAATCTAGGCTCGTGCGGCATCACGCCTTAGCGAGGACGATCGCTCCTATGGGAGCGGGGCGTGACATCCCCTCTGGCGAACTCTCCCCCGATAATGTCCGTTGTTGGCAGTGAAGGAGCAGGACCTGTATGTCCGGAGCAACCATCAATCAGCTTAACCCGAAGGATGTGATGATAGAGCAAATGAACCTCCTCACTAGTCAAGATTTGACTTATCTTACCGGGGGAGAGTTGCTGAGGCTGAAGTTCGCTCACAGCCGCCATAGCCACTTCACAAGCGACATCCGAGCCGAATACAGACGGTTCCTCTGCCCCAGCCGCCCCGGAAGGAGATAAAACTAGATCAGCGTCACTCGACTAAAATTTATCAGTCTCGGGGATGGGTTCAGCAGAGACCACGTCGCCCTGGGTTGGGACGTCAACAACTGAAGGAACCTCAGCCGTCGTTGGGAGAATCTCGGCAGCAAGAATCTTGGCACTCATATCTTTAATTAGAGTAGTTAGAGCCGGGTCGACCGCAGAGGCAGCAGTCGGCTCTGGAAAGTTCCCTTCTCCTGACGCCTACATAGAAAAGAAAAATAATTAGGTCATAGTTCAGAAAAAAGAAGAGCTAAAGAAGAAGATAGTTGTAATTCAATTCACCTCCGAAACGGTGTCAACATCCTCGCGTCTCTCCCTAATGAGCAGCCCGCGAGGCTTAACCGCAGCCCATTTTACGGAGTAAGTTATGCCGCCAACAGCGGGCTCATGCCTGCTTCGCTTGCGTGAAGGACCAGGCACGACAGGCGGCTGATCCGCCACCATATCTTCTGCGGGAGGAAGAGACTTATCGGGGTCATGCTCGTCATCCTCTTCGTCCGCGTTGGTAGACCCCGAGTCCGACATAGCAACCGTGTTCTCCCTCTTCTTCTTCGCCTTGGACCCCTTGGGCTTCTCCTCAAAGCCAGTACATTCAATGAAGCTGGTACTCGGGTCAAAATCAATAGGAGGCTTGTTCGCCCTGACATGGTATAGAGCCGCCAAATACAAGATCTCCCATGACTCCTCAGTATCAGGAAATGAGAAGCTGGTACGGGTGTGAACCGTATTATAATAGTGCCAGGCCCTGATGCCGTCAAGGACGCTACCTTCAAAACCCAGGCAAGAGCTGGGACTGTCAAAGAATAGCTGACTATACCCAAACTGCCGGGAGAACCTACTGGGCAAGTAAGGCTCCAAGTAGACAGTGTTACGGTTGCGGTATACCAGGTAGGAAGGACCAATGTTGTGCAACCAAAGGAGCATCTTGTCGAATAAGAAGTGGGGAGGCCCAATACCATCAAGATGTACGGCCCTCACTTCCTCAACAGTAAATTGAGGAACAGACACGAAAAAAGTGTATCTGTCCGCTCTCGCCAGTGCCATCCGACAGGCATGCATAGTCTCGCAATCCCAAGGCATGCGACGATACTGGAAGATGAAAGCATCATCAGCAGTTACGCCATCTTCGAGGCCAGGCCTCATCAAAGATCGACAATGCATCAACAGCCACCCCATCAGATAATGATAGGGCAGCTCAATGCGTTCAAAGTCCTTCGTCGTGTCACGGGCGATGACCTTGGACGAGAAAGTACGAAGGCCACGATGTATGCTGCACACCATGGCCGGGAGGAGAGCTAGTCTGACCCCAAATACTAGCTTCACCGCGGGAAGGATAAAGTTGCGGCTGATTCTCTTAATAGAACTAGCCCCTCCTGAAACTACGCAATTTCGTAGCCACACCATCAGGAATCCTGCCAGAAGAGCCTTCTCGGACAACTGTTGAGTGTCTTGATAAAAATAAGCAAAAGAGTCAGATTGACTCCCGAACCTGTCACCGGTGGTTCTTACCCTCTTGGCGGTTGACATTTGGTCATGCACCTCCTTCTGAGTTCGAGGACTTCGGGGAGAAACTCGGCCTGAGGCACCGAGCTTAAAAAGGTAAGTGAGCCAGGCCTTTGTGTGAGGAAGGTTCCCTTCCGAGCTGTCGTTCTTTTTCTTCGATATCTGCTGGCACGTGCTGTGATGACACAACAATTCCTGGTAGACGGCAACAAAGCCCGGGAACCTCTCCTCCAACTTCTCGAACTCTTCATTCGTGGGAGTGTACACTTCAAAGACTTCATTTTCCCAATGTCACGCCCCAGAACCAGAATACTGGAGAGCGGGGGCAGACATAGCCAGCTACGTATATGAAATGGAATCCATCTCGCTATACGGTCACGGCTATCTAGATACATGAGGGTTTATCTACAAGCCAACAGTCTCTTAAGGTCATGAACAAGCCTAGTGTCTCAATCACAAGCAAGTAAGTAAAAGTCACAAGATGTATGATCATTAAATATACATTAGTAAGGCGTCCCAAACATTACATATTCAGTTGATCATGAAGCTAGTCGTTATAAAATGTCAGGACTAGCAAGAGTTTAGTCATACATGATCAACCCTAGGATCTGTTAATCATGTTACAGCCCGTAGGCAGACAGTAAGTAAGTGCAATCGAGCTAAACAGGTGCTCGTCGGCTAAACGCCTCAAAAGAATATTTTTACAATAGAGTGGGAGAGCCAAAAATAATCCACTCGTTGCCAGGGTTCCGTCTAGTGGCCACCATCTGGCTGAAAGGTCGGTAGATCCTCTGGAGCTGCTCCGAAATCTGGCCACACTGACCCCAGAAAGAGCAAGTGCCACAAAAGAAGCTTCACTTAAGAACTAAAACCAGCAATCAGCACAAGATATAAATAAAAGTAAGAACTGAAAATAAAAAAAATACACCAGGAAGATATACGACGAGATAACCATGGAACTATTCAGATAACCAAGTTACAACCCGTAAACCAAACAAGGACCGGGGTTGTAACCCTTCGTCTGAACAGGACTTGGAATTCTCACCATTTATCGGTAAAATAAATACAAGCATTCTGGTCATTCAATAATCTGGAACAGGATCAGGGCAAGACTAGACTGGTTAGACTCCGTCCAATCACTTCACGGCCAAGCAAGAATTACGGCTTGATACCTTAACTAACTAGGGTTGTCACAAGCCTAATTACTAACAAGATACAATTAGATTATTCTACAGACACAAGCCCTGCAGACCATCCAGGTTACCCGAGTTAAAAGATTAGAGTTGAATTCAGGTGGGTACATCGTCCAGGAAACGAATGTACCCTTAGGTAGCTTGAAGGGTGCAACACATGACAGTGTGCTGGAAATGTGCCCTACTCGACGGCAGGCTACAGATCCCAAGGCGTGCCCAGGTAACGGGATTACCTGTAGCTGGAAAATCTCGTCATGACTAATGTATTAATCTAGTTATTAGCCTTAGTCCATTTTAGTAGGTACTCCTGACCGTGGTACTCAGGAGTCCCTGTCCTAGACATGATGCAAGATAGGACTGGTTTATTTATACAAACACAATAGCCTACGGTGTCCAGATTAATTATACAGGTCATGTCATGTCAGGTAGCCGTCGCAACAGCTATTCGAGATAATCATGTCAGGTTATCATGCCAAGTGTACTTGTCAGGAGTACGCCACGACGGGCCACTATCAGGTCATGTCAGGTTATTATGTCAGGAGTGCACCACTATGGGTCACTATCACGTCATGCTCAATTATCAATTCCAAACATATCAAATGAATTCATGATTATCAAGTTCAGGACAAAAGGCGTAAGGATATAAAATGGACGTTAAATATCTAATAAAATATCAATATACAGGGCTATAGAAGATCCAGGGTAAGTAGGGTCAGGTCCAGTTGCGCCTAAACATCAGGTTACGCCTGAGTCAGACTGCGCTCAAGTCAGGCTGCGCTCAAGTCAGGCTACGCTCAAGTCAGGCTACGCTCAAGTCAGGCTACGCTCAAGTCAGCGTATGCAAGACATACGCTTCCAAAAGGCAGCGTACGTACTCCATACGACTCCTCTTCAAGGCAGCGTATGAGGCCCATACGACTCCTCATCAAGGCAGCGTATGCAAGACATACGTCTCCAAAAGGCAGCGTATGTACTCTATACGACTCCTCATCAAGGCAGCGTATGAGGTCCATACGACTCCTCATCAAGGCAGCGTATGCAAGACATACGTCTCCAAAAGGCAGCGTATGAGTCAGACTGCGCTGCGCTAAAGAGCGCGTACAGCTCAGTGGCGTAAGCTAAAAAGCTCGTGCACACTGCTCACTGTCTTCTCCAAATCAGCAAGAACTCCATGGTTTGAACCCAAAGCTTCAAAAGTCCATAACTTGGTTAAAATAAGTCCAAATCCAACTTTTCAAAGGTCAAAATTGGGTAGAATAAAATTCTCTACAACATGGAACCATCAAAACTTGAAAACAAAGAAGTTTGATAGATCAAAACCACCAAAATCTGAAAATAGCTAATTTCTAGATCTACAAAAATTAAAGCCTCAAAATGGAAAATGACAAGTTCTAATGTGTCTTAGAAACATGAGGAGAAGCTAATGGAACAATAAAAATGAGCTCTCTTGTGGAAGCAAGTTACACTTGCCTAAGGGGTGTTCTTGGTTGGTGGTGGGTTTAATGGAGAAGGAAGAAGAGTTAAATGAGAAAGTAAAGGAGAGAGAAAAGTTGGGTGGGTTATAAAGGGGGATGGTGGTGGTAGGTAGGGGGTTCACCCCTTGGTTCATGATGAACCAAGAGCAATCCCAAACCGAACCAAGCCAACCCAAACCAAGAATAAGCCAACCCAGGGAGAAAATTAAGCAAGGAAATCATGTAATACAAGAATAAATACGTACACGTATTCCAGAAATACGTAATACGAACCACAGGCATTACAACTCTACCCACCTTAAAAGAATTCCGTCCTCGGAATTTAATCAAGAGGCTAGAGGAGCAATGGCAAGCTACATTAATCACATGCAAGCTATAACTAGGCAGACAATCACTCATTCAAGCAAGGAATCGAAGGCATGAGGTATAAGAAAGACATTATACCTCACGAGTCAAATAAGTCAGGATATCGCGATCGGATATCATCCTCACGCTCCCACGTTGACTCCCCCAAAGAGTGATGACCCCAAGCAACTCGGACTAACTTGATAGTCTTGTTCTTGAGGATCTTCTCTCTCCGGTCCAATATAGACACGGGCCTCTCCTCATACGAAAGGTTGGTACCAACAACCAATTTCGAATGATCCAGGATGTGGCTCGGGTCCGGGATATACCGTCGTAATTGGGATACATGGAACACGTCATGCACCTCGCTTAGCGACGGTGGAAGAACGAGACGATAGGATATATCTCCTACTCGCTCCAGAATGTCAAACGGTCCTATATACCTAGGACTAGGCTTGCCCCGTACGCCGAAACGAATGACGCCACGGTTAGGCAAAATCCTCAGGAATACATGATCGCCGACCGAAAACTCGAGAGAGAGCCAATGAGAATCGGCCCAATGGCGCTGGCGATCTTGGGCAACTCGAAGATGATCTCTGACTCGCCTGACCACTTCAACTGTCTGGGCAATCATTTCTGGACCGAGCATCTGTCTCTCTCCAACATCATCCCAGGCTAGCGGGGATCTGTACTTCCTACCATACAGTGCCTCGAACGGTGCCATCTGGATACTGGCCTGGAAACTGTTGTTGTACGAGAATTCCACCAGGTGCAAGTAATCTTCCCATGAACCACCGAAGTCAAGTGTGCAAGACCGCAATATGTCTTCAAGAGTCTGGATCGTGCGCTCCGACTGGCCATCTGTCTGCGGGTGATATGCTGAACTGAACTGGAGATGAGTTCCCAAACTCTCTTGCAAGCTACGCCAAAAGTGCGACGTAAATCTTGAATCTCGGTCCGAGGTGATACTGACTGGCACACCGTGCAATCTGACAATCTGCCTGAGGTACATCTCTGCTAACTGAGCCGTCGACTGACCAACTCTGAATGGAAGAAAGTGAGCCACTTTGGTGAGCCTGTCAACTATAACCCAGATAGCATCTCTACCAGCTGGGGATCTAGGTAGTCCAGTCACAAAATCTATGGTCACATGCTCCCACTTCCATTCTGGAATCGATAAGGGCTGAAGAAGTCCAGTCGGTCTCTGATGTTCGGCTTTAACTTGTTGGCAAACCAAACACCGAAAGACAAACCGAGCTATCTTCCGCTTCATGCCATTCCACCAGAAATGCTGCCGGATATCATGGTACATCTTCATACTGCCGGGATGGATGGAATACTGCGAACTGTGCGCTTCTGACATGATCTCCTGCCGCATATCTCCGCTGGGTACACAAAGATGCTTACCATGTCAAAGTGTACCATCCTCACGAATGCATAACTCTGGTCTTCATCATGCCTCACACTCTGCTCTGAGTCGTTGAAGCTTGGAATCTGCCGACTGCGCCATCCGGATTCTCTCGACTATAGTGGACTGAACTTGCATACTGGCCATCAAGGCCACACTGGAAGGGAGAACAACTTCAATACCCATCTTCTGAAGATCTGCTAACAGCTCTGGTTGCGCTGTTAGAAAATAAACTCTCGCTCTCCTGCTCAATGCATCCGCAACAACATTGGCCTTCCCAGGATGATACTGCAGGTTGACATCATAATCCACAAGAAGCTCTAGCCACCTTCTCTGACGCATGTTAAGATCCTTCTGGGTGAAAATATACTTCAGGCTCTTGTGATCGGTAAAAATCTCCACCCTGTCTCCATACAAGTAGTGCCTCCACAAATTAAGTGCAAACACCACTGCTGCCAGCTCCAAGTCATGGGTTGGGTAATTCCTCTCATGATTACGAAGTTGTCGTGACGCATAAGCTATTACCTTCCCATGCTGCATCAGAACACATCCTAAACCTCTGTCTGAAGCATCACAGTACACTGAGAATCCTCCGGTCCCATCTGGAAGCGTGAGAATAGGAGCTGTTATCAGGCCTCGCTTCAACTGCTCAAAAGAACTCTGACACTCTGCTGTCCAAGCAAACTGTGCATCCTTGCGGGTCAACTGCGTCAATGGTGCTGAAATTCGAGCAAAATCCGAAACAAACCGCCGGCAGTAGCCGGCCAATCCAAGAAAACTACGAACCTCTGTAACTGTGCTGGACACTGGCCATGACTCAATAGCCACAATCTTCTGGAGATCCACTTCTACTCCTCCTCGAGTGATGATATGACCCAAGTACGAAATGCGATCGAGCCAGAACTCGTATTTACTGAACTTGGCATATAACTGGTGCTCTCTGAGGATCTGAAGAACTATACGGAGATGTTGCTCTTGCTCCGCCTCACTCTTGCTGTAGACCAGAATGTCATCCAAGAACACAATCACAAACTGATCCAAGTAAGACATGAAGATGCGATTCATGAGGTCCATGAATAATGTCGGCACATTGGTTGCTCCAAAAGGCATAACAAGGAATTCCCAATGCCCATATCTCGATCTAAAAGCTGTCTTCGGGATGTCCTGCTCTCTGACTCTGATCTGATGATAACCTGAGCGCAAATTAATCTTCGAGAATACTGAAGCCCCTTGAGTTGATCAAATAAGTCATCTATCCTCGGAAGAGGGTATCTGTTCTTGATTGTCACTGAGTTCAAGGTACGATAATCAACACATAACCTGGACGTACCATCCTTCTTTTTCACAAGAAGCATCGGGGCTCTCCAAGGTGATCCACTAGCACGAATGAATCCCATGGTTCTGAGTTCTTCAATCATCTTGTACAATATCTCCAACTCTGATGGCGCCATCCTGTAGACTCTCTCTGACACAGGGGCTGTCCCGGGAATCAAGTCTATAGTGAACTCGATCTCCCGCTCCGGAGGCATACCTGGAAGTTCTTCTGGGAAAACATCTGGAAACTCCTCGACTATCCTGGGCAACTGAACTGCTGCTACTGCCATCCGTAATACTGGAGGAGATGACTCAACTTTGCCTCGGGAGAAAGAAAACTCCGGCTCGCCTGGAATGCTAAAAACAACCCTGCCAATGTGGCAGTCTATCCTAGCATAGTGGTTCCTCAACCAATCCATCCCTAGGACCACATCATAATCGGCCATCGAGAACTCTATCAATCTAGCGGAGAATTCTCTACCGCTAACTACGATCCGACACGAGGAAAACACTCTATCTACTCCCACAAGTCCGTTACCAGTAAGTATATTAAGCCTTACTGATAATGACTCGGGCTCCAATCCTACCCGTGTCGCAAATCGTGCAGACATAAATGAATACGATGCACCAGAATCAAATAAAGCTGAAGCTGGAAAGGAGTTGACGAGAATAGTACCTGCCACTACCTCTCCTGGTGCCAATCCTTCCTCCACGGTCATCACCATAGCCTGACCGTGCCCTCAGGGTGCTGGTCCCCTCTGCTAAAATTCTTGCTGCCTGCTCTGACTCTGGGCTTGGACTTGTGCATACTGCTGGGGGTTCTGCTGCTGGAACACTTGGGTCTGAGGCAGTAAGGGCCTCGGCAATGGATATTGCTGCTGCTGGACCGGAGCTGGTCCTCTCACCAAAGAGCTAGAAAGGTTGAACGATGATGAACCACCCCTATTCGGGCAGGATCCAACCTTATGGTCTGGTGCTCCACAAGCCAAACACAATCCCTGTGCCCTGCGACATTCTGCCACCACATGGCCTGGCTTTCCACAATGAGAACAACCCACTGCGGAAGATTGCTTCTGCTTTTGCTGCTGAGGGTGCGTCGGAGTTGAATGCTGAACCGACGTTACTGAGGCCGCTCGCCTCGGAGCTCCAATAGTCAAAGCCCTGGCTGCCGGGGCCGGTGCTGAAGACTGATTCATCTGGCCGTGAGATCTCTTCCGACCTTCGATCCTATCCACAATCCTCTGGGAGGTATACTCATGCCTCCGGGCTGCTCTCAAGACTGCATCAAAAGTCTGATGCTCAAACTGCTCAACTGCCAACAAGATCTCCAGGTGAAGTCCCTGCTGGAACCGCTGGGCTCTATCATACTCGGTTGCCACCAAAGTGGGAGCAAACCGACTGAGTCTGGAAAACTCGGCCGCATATCTGTCGACCGTCCTGCCTCCTTGCTTCAGATTGGTAAACCTCGTCTGCAGATCATACCGAGCCACGGCATCGAAATACTTGGTCTGGAATCTCTCTCTGAATACTGCCCAAGCAATGGGTGCTGCTAATCCAACGGCCTGCGCTGCCCACCAGCTGCGGGCAAGATCTAACAACTGCAGGTGCACAACGGCCACCTTCTCGTTCTCTGGGGTCCTGGCTGCTTCTAGAATCACCTCTGTGTCCTGAAGCCATGCATCTGATGCGATAGCATCTTCACTACCGTCGAAGAATGGAGGGTTCAAGCGCTTGAAGCTGTTGGCCGCAATGTTACCCTGATGACCACCCCGGGTCAAAGCATCCGTCACTGCCTGGTGCAAGGCATCTCTATGCCGGTCTTAGGAAGCTATCAAGGTCCTGACGAGTCCTACCAAAGTGCCGTCATCATGTTCTACAGGTTGAACTGGCTGGACTGGTGGCTCTCCGCCAGAAGGCACGACTCTGGAGACTACTCCGGAATGCTGGACTTGATCTCCAGGTTGCTGCTGGTCCGCGGGAGGTGCTCCGCCTTGCTGGTCTGTAGGACCACGAACAATGCCGCTGAAGAAGACGACATAGGGAACAATAAGGAAGGACCAGGACAGATCAACGATACAAGCATATGATCAGGACAAGAATCCAGGGATTCGGAAGATACGAGCAGAGATCAAGGACGAATACTGATTGAGACATCTCTTCGGTAAACCCTCACATATCTTGATTTATAAGACCTGCATGGGCCACCACTTAAACCATGTCACGCCCCAGAACCAGAATACTGGAGAGCGGGGGCAGACATAGCCAGCTACGTATATGAAATGGAATCCATCTCGCTATACGGTCACGGTTGTCTAGATACATGAGGGTTTATCTACAAGCCAACAGTCTCTTAAGGTCATGAACAAGCCTAGTGTCTCAATCACAAGCAAGTAAGTAAAAGTCACAAGATGTATGATCATTAAATATACATTAGTAAGGCGTCCCAAACATTACATATTCAGTTGATCATGAAGCTAGTCGTAACAAAATGTCAGGACTAGCAAGAGTTTAGTCATACATGATCAACCCTAGGATCTGTTAATCATGTTACAGCCCGTAGGCAGACAGTAAGTAAGTACAATCGAGCTAAACAGGTGCTCGTCGGCTAAACGCCTCAAAAGTATATTTTTACAATAGAGTAGGAGAGCCAAAAATAATCCACTCGTTGCCAGGGTTCCGTCTAGTGGCCACCATCTGGCTGGAAGGTCGGTAGATCCTCTGGAGCTGCTCCGAAATCTGGCCGCACAAAACCAGTTGGGTCAGACCCCAGAAAGAGCAAGTGCCACAAAGGAAGCTTCACTTAAGAACTAAAACCAGCAATCAGCACAAGATATAAATAAAAGTAAGAACTGGAAATAAAGAAAATACACCAGGAAGATATACGATGAGATAACCATGGAACTATTCAGATAACCAGGTTACAACCCGTAAACCAAACAAGGACCGGGGTTATAACCCTTCGTCTGATCAGGACTTGGAATTCTCACCATTTATCGGTAAAATAAATACAAGCATTCTGGTCATTCAATAATCTGGAACAGGATCAGGGCAAGACTAGACTGGTTAGACTCCGTCCAATCACTTCACGGCCAAGCAAGAATTACATTTGATACCTTATCTAACTAGGGTTGTCACAAGCCTAATTACTAACAAGATGCAATAAGATTATTCCACAGCCACAAGCCCTGCAGACCATCCAGGTTACCCGGGTTAAAAGATTAGAGTTGAATTCAGGTGGGTACATCGTCCAGGAAACGAATGTACCCTTAGGTAGCTTGAAGGGTGCAACACATGACAGTGTGCTGGAAATGTACCCTACTCGACGGCAGGCTACAGATCCCAAGGCGTGCCCAGGTAACGGGATTGCCTGTAGCTGGGAAATCTCGTCATGACTAATGTATTAATCTAGTTATTAGCCTTAGTCCATTTTAGTAGGTACTCCTGACCGTGGTACTCAGGAGTCCCTGTCCTAGACATGATGCAAGACAGGATTGGTTTATTTATACAAACACAATCGCCCACGGTGTCCAGATTAATTATACAGGTCATGTCATGTCAGGTAGCCGTCGCAACAGCTATTCGAGATAATCATGTCAGGTTATCATGCCAAGTGTACTTGTCAGAAGTACGCCACGACGGGCCACTATCAGGTCATGTCAGGATATTATGTTAGGAGTGCACCACTATGGGTCACTATCACGTCATGCTCAATTATCAATTCCAAACATATCAAATGAATTCATGATTATCAAGTTCAGGACAAAAGGCGTAAGGATATAAAATGGACATTAAATATCTAATAAAATATCAATATACAGGGCTATAGAAGATCCAGGGTAAGTAGGGTCAGGTCCAGTTGCGCCTAAACATCAGGTTACGCCTGAGTCAGACTGCGCTCAAGTCAGGCTGCGCTCAAGTCAGGCTACGCTCAAGTCAGGCTACGCTCAAGTCAGGCTACGCTCAAGTCAGCGTATGCAAGACATACGCTTCCAAAAGGCAGCGTATGTACTCCATACGACTCCTCTTCAAGGCAGCGTATGAGGTCCATACGACTCCTCATCAAGGCAGCGTATGCAAGACATACGTCTCCAAAAGGCAGCGTATGTACTCCATACGACTCCTCATCAAGGCAGCGTATGAGGTCCATACGACTCCTCATCAAGGCAGCGTATGCAAGACATACGTCTCCAAAAGGCAGCGTATGAGTCAGACTACGCTGCGCTAAAGAGCGCATACAGCTCAGTGGCACAAGCTAAAAAGCTCGCGTACACTGCTCACTGTCTTCTCCAAATCAGCAAGAACTCCATGGTTTGAACCCAAATCTTCAAAAGTTCATAACTTGCTCAAAATAAGTCCAAATCCAACTTTTCAAAGGTCAAAATTGGGTAGAATAAAATTTTCTACAACATGGAATCATCAAAACTTGTAAACAAAGAAGTTTGATAGATCAAAACTACCAAAATCCGAAAATAACTAATTTTTAGATCTACAAAAATTAAAGCCTCAAAATGGAAAATGACAAGTTCTAATGTGTCTTAGAAACATGAGGAGAAGCTAATGGAACAATAAAAATGGGCTCTCTTGTGGAAGCAAGTTGCACTTACCTAAGGGGTATTCTTGGTTGGTGGTGGGTTTAATGGAGAAGGAAGAAGAGTTAAATGAGAAAGTGGAGGAGAGAGAAAAGTTAGGTGGGTTATAAAAGGGGATGGTGGGGATAGGTAGGGGGTTCACCCCTTGGTTCATGATGAACCAAGAGCAATCCCAAACCGAACCAAGCCAACCCAAACCAAGAATAAATCAACGCAGGAAGGAAATTAAGCAAGGAAATCATGCAATACAAGAATAAATACATACACGTATTCCAAAAATACGTAATACGAACCACATGCATTACATCCAAGGCAGCTTGGAGACGTCATGCATCTCATGGAGTGCAAGCCCCATCTCCTCTACGGGTGTAAAGAAAGTCCCTGTACGGCGGTTGTACATCTCCAGCAGAGCCATAAACAATTTCTTGTTTATGGGCAAGCCGTAACAGGTGCCCCAAATAGCATGGTAGATTCCAATCTCGCGCAGGAGAGTTTCGTATTTCTGCGCAATCCACATAGACAAGTTGGTCCACGTAGGGATGGGATTTATCCAACTCGGTAGCGACAACCGGCCAATGGGATAGGACCCCTTCTGAGCAAGCTGGTTCATGAAAGTGTCAGCTTGGGAGAACTTGAAGTTGGGACCCTGCACATTCAAGGAATTGCCCGGGGCCAACCCCATAACGTAGCGGCTGACCGGTACCTTGCCTGCATACACTGACCCCAAGTTGTTGTTATAGTGGATGTTGCCCATGAACATCCCAGACCGACTCGGAGTCAAGGAATCCTCCATCTTTCTGTCCATCGGCAGCATGTTGAACCACGACAACGGGAAATGATGCTCCATCCGAGGAATATGGATCGTCATCCCGTCAGAAGTAAAACTCCAACTCTCAGATATATCCAGAACTTGGGAGTTCTTCACAGTCAGGGCATCCCCGAAGAGGAACACAGGCTTCAGGTGTTTGCCCCTCAGCAGCCCTGAGTTTATCATCCCCGAAAGAAACTAGAAGGATTGGTTTTTAATGTCTCTCAGCCTCTCCACAGGTTCATTTTTGGGAAGCTGGTTCACCACATACTCGACTATGTGGTTGAACCTAACGCCCACAGCAGATTGGGCTCGACCTACCAAAGGTTCTCCCGCAGGATTGACTGGTAAATTTACTGAAAAAGGACAAAAGAAACAAGTTAAAAGATGGCCAGGGAAAATTGCTTAGTGTTTTCGAGCTTATGCAGCTCTGATTAGGCGGGTCCTTATGCGGGTCAATTTAAAGGAGCTTATGCGGCTCTATTTGGGGGGGGGGCCTCATGCGGCCCAGTTCAAATGAGCTTATGCGACTCTGTTTAGCAGGGCCTCATTCGTCCCAGTTCAAATAAGCTTATGCGGTTCTGTTTAGCGAGTGCTCATACGGTCCAGTTCAAGTGAGCTTACACGGCTCTGTTTAGCGGGACCTCATGCGGCCGAGTTCAAATGAGCTTATGCGGTTCTGTTTAGTGGGGCCTCATACGGCCCAGTTCAAGTGAGCTTATGCGGCTCTGTTTAGCGGGTGCTTATGCGGCCCAGCTTAAAAGAGCTTATGCGGCTCTGATTTGGTGGGGACTCATGCGGCACAGTTCGAAGGAGCTTATGCGGTCCTGTTCGATGGGTCTTCATGCGGCCCAGTTTACAAAGTGCTTATGCGGCCACAAGACGACTCCCATTCGGCTCGGACACGAGGCATACCCCCATACGGCTCGGACATGAGATATACATGCGGCATATACGGCACAGTATGCGGATTCATCACAATAAACTTGAACAGTTCAATGAAGACGAAGAAGGCCCGCGCATAAAATATACGGCGTAGCCATTATGGTTAGGTTTTTGAGTCCATACAATTTCTTCCAATATCCTTACCATCAATGGCGGAGTGAACGTCGGAATGAACTATAGGCGCCGCAGTCGACAAGGAAGCCGCTCCTTTACCCTTCGCCGCAGTGCTGGAGGAAGTCTTGGGAGCCATGAAAGATCGAAGGAGATGAAGAGATGGCAACTAAGACGAGAAGGCTTGAACAAAAGAAGAGAGTAAAGAGTCTCTCTCTAAAAATTACTCATATTTATAGGCGAACGGGGGGCGCGTAGACCGATAGACGCTTCGAATCATGTGTTGCCTAGAAGATGAAACCGACTCTTGGGATTTTATTCCCTCTCATGCAAAAAAGAATGCCCAGAATCATCAAGGCAAATCCAAATATTTAATGCCGACTCTTGGGATCCTACCCAAAAGACGGCTTTAAATCAAAACAAATCAAGAGCAATTAATGAGACGCCTACGTGGCATGAAGGACAGCATGCGGCCAGAGAAGTCCATGAGGCCAGAGAAGTCTATGCGGCTAGGGAGTATATGCGGCCAAAGCAGTCCATGCGGCCAGAGCAGCCTATGCGGCCAGAGAAGTCTATGCGACATGGAGAGATTACGTGGACATGCTTCTAATTCAAAGTATTTTAATTTTTTAAATTGAAAACTTTGAAGGGGGTCTTGTAGAAGCATGGAAAAGAATGGTAATTCATATGCGGCCCAGATTCAGCATGAAGCTCCATGCGGCTCAAAAGCTTGAAGAGTTTTATGCGGCTCGGAAAGTCCTAGAGAGCCGCATGCGGCTCAGGAATTTTATGCGGCTCAGGAAGAGCCACGTGGCCTCATGCGGCTCAAAACAGGTCGATTACAGCTGGCCATAATTACTCCCTGCAGCTGGCCATTAAATGCTCTGACATAAAGTGACAGTTCTGACGGCTCTGACATAATGAAGTGACGCGTCATGCTCATCAAAAGACGAGAAAATCTCTGAGATAGCTGGCACAATTCACAAATTCCAAGGAAGTTCTCTATGCGGACCGCCTCTGTGACCCTCATGCGGCTCGGTTGTGGGGGACACCCTCATGCGGCTCGATTATGAGGCCACCCTTATGCGGTTCAGTTGGGGGGCCACCCTTATGCGGCTCAGTTGGGGGGCCACCCTTTTGCGGCTCAGTAGTGAGGCCATTCTCATGCGGCTCGGTTGTGGGGGACACCACCATGCGCCTCGGTTGTGAGGCCATCCTCATACGGCTCGGTTGTGAGGCCGCCCTTATGCGGCTCAGTTGTGAGGCCATCCTCATGCGGCTCGATTGTGGAGGCCACCCCCATACGGCTCGGTTGTGAGGCCATCCTCATACGGCTCGGTTGTGAGGCTACCCTCATGCGGCTCAGTTGTGAGGCCACCCTCATGCAGCTCAGTTGTGAGGCCATCCTCATGCGGCTCAATTTTGAGGCCACACTCATGCGGCTCTGCCAGGACGCCCCGTTCATACGGCTCGCAGCATAATGGCAGTTGGGACACGTGGCAGAGGATTGACTAAGACTTATCCACGCAAATTTATTACAACCAACAAATCATAACAATGCAAATTTATTGCAACCAACACAACGGCCCAGATGGATTTCCAACAAACAGAACAAAGTTAATCTTAACCAATCCCCAACCGCCCACTTTTCAAGGCGCAGTTACTGTACACCCCACTCAGCACAAATTCCTATAAATAGCAGGGGATTATTCCTTTGCACATACACAGAGAAAAGCACATACATACATAGAGATATATAGAGCAACACAGAGCCGAGCAGAGAGAAAGCTTTTCTTCTCCGGAGCCAAGGCCGCGTTCGATCGTCCAAGGAGTAAGGCAGAGTTGATATCACTTTTTCGAGCCTCTACCGTCACCCCCCAGAATCAAAAACTAAACTATTTGTACTTAGATTGCTTTTCCTAGGTTTTGTTTCTAGGCTCTCTTTGTACGAGCGAGTTTGTATTGTAAATCAAAGTTCAGTCCTCCTATAAAACTGTTCTTTTCTTAGATAATCAATGGCAAACACGAACAAAATTGCCCACGGCGTACGTTACGCGCAAGCACGCCGCAAATTGCGCGGCAGAAAACTATGCGGGCGCGCGGCCGCACAAGTTGCGCATTGCGCCCGGGCAAAATTGCCCACGTCGCACGTTGTGCGCAAGCGCGGTGCGCGGGCACGCGGCAGAGAAGTGCACGGGCTCACGGCCGCGTAAGTTGCACATTGCGCGTGGGCAAAATCGCCCACGGTGCACGTTGCACGCAAGCACGGCGCACACTGCACGACAGAAAATCGCGCAGGAGCGCGGCCACGCAAGTTGCTCATTGCGCGCGGGCAAAATCGCCACGGCGCACGTTGCGCGAAAGGGCGACGCACGGAAGCGCGACAGAGAAGTACGCGGGCGCCTGGCCGCGCAAGTTGTGCAGCGCAAGCACGACACACATTGCGCGACAGAAAACCGCACGGGCGCGCGGCCGCACGACCGCTCAAGTTGCACATTGCACGTGGGCAAAATCGCCCATGGCTCACGTTGCGCACAAGCGCGGTGCACGACCGTACGGCAGAGAAGTGCATGGGCGTGCGGCCGCGCAAGTTACGCATTGTGCGCGGGCAAAATCGCCCACGGCGCACGTTGCGCGCAAGCGCGGCGCGCGGGCGCGCGTCAGAGAAGTGCACGGGCACGCGGTGCGCAAGTTGCACACGGAAAAAATTGCCCACGGTGCACGTTGAGCGCAAGCGCGGCGTACGGGCGCACGACAGCGAAGATACTGCGCGCAGCACTGTTCATCGTTCCTACAGCACCAAAAGGTGTGGGGAACCCATGAACTCAAAAATGGCATAACTTTCTCATACGAAGTCGAAATCAAGCGGTTTAAAAGCCAAAATTGGGTAGAATTGAATTCCTTACAATATGGAACTATTAGATTCCGAAAATAACCAAGTTTTAGAGATCAAACCAAGAAAAATAAAAAGTTACAAACTTAGATCTACAAGAATCCATCCATCAAATCCAAAAATGTCAAGTTCTAAAGAGGCTTAGAATGAAGTAAGAAAGGGAATGGAACAATAAAACTTGAGATCCATCATGAAACAAGTTGCACTTGCCTAGGCTTGGTAGGTTGGAGGAGTAAATAAAGAAGATGAAGAAGTAAATACAAATAATGGAGGAGAGAGAAGAAGTTGACTTATATAACAACCCCTCTCCTCTCAACCCAATATAAACCAAGCTAAGCCAAGCCAAGCCAAGTCATGTTGAACCAAGTTGAACCAATCAAGTCAAGATTTAAACTAAGGCTAAGCTAAGCAAGATAAGTAAAAATACGGGCCACCTGATAATTGTCAGAAATTCGTATACGTATCCTGAAAATACGTATAACGAGAAATGGGAGTGACACGACCTTTGTGCCCATCTCGATTTTCGTACCGCTCCGATTCGCGTGCCCGCACCTATTTGCGTATCGCCTCGGTTGCGTGTCATTTTAGACTCCGTATCACATTGATTTGCGTACATGCATCGATTTACGTGCTGCACTGAATTGCGTACTTTCTTGAGTCTTACACTTCCTCGATTTGTGTGCATGCCTTGATTTGTGTGTTACGATATTCGTGCACCATCTCGACATTCACGATTCCTTGATCTATGTGCATGTTTCAGTTTGCGTGCCCATATCGATTTACGTACGCATCTCGATTTGCGTGTACATTATGTTTTTCGCTCGCCTCGATCTTTGTATCATCTCGATTCTCGTGCGTGTCTCGATATACGTATACGTCTCGATTTTCGTGCCATATCCCTGTGTTGCTTGCGGGACCTACACGATATAGCCTCCTGCCATCCATCATGATTTTCATTATTATTTTATTATTTAATGCTGATGATTGTTTATTATGTGTTTCGAGGACCTCGATGGACGTGCTACCTTGGATCGCGGTCGCTGAAGACTTGTTTACCTAGCCGATCCCTCTAGGCAAGTATCCATTGCTTATCGACGGCTCTTGCCATCTCACCTGGATTTTATTGTATTTTAATTAATTGTAATTATAAATGTATAACCATGAGTAGTATAGCTATTAGTAGAACTGCCATGATGATAACTTAGGATAGCTTGGTTCGATACCGGTTTACGACCGTATCGAACAACTCGGACGGGTCATCAACACCTCCGAGGACATGAGCGCGACTAACACGTATGGATTGTCCCCATATGCTCCGTGTCCGACTCGCGGTCGGGTAACGACTTTGGCTAATTGTTTCTATGAATTTATTTGTGGCTTGGAAATGACTATGGGTCTTGGTGCGCCCTACGTAGCGATTCTTGCTGCATGTGTTGGCTTGGCGCTAGTACGTATCGTAGTGCTACTGGAGGCCGAGACTTAGTGTTCTCGGCTATGGTTTGGTTTCCAATACGCATGGTAGCGCTGTTGGAAGCTGAGACTTAGTGTTCTCATCCTGTGATTCTACGACGGGTTGCGTCGAGTAGATTTAGCCCCAATTCGCTGGGTGCTCCCGTCCAGAATACAAAGGAGACTCTGCCGAATTTTTCCAGAATTCTCGGTCAGGAATTTGGTTCGAAGAATTAGGCATAACCATTCCTTTGGTTTGCTAATCTAGACTCATGCTTACTTGTTTTGGATATAGTGGTCTGATTCCAGTACTTGCTAGGTAGACTCCTGACTAGACTAGTAGCCTAGCTCTTGACCTGTCTTGTCCGTCGAATAGCATGAGGAGTGCGATTTCACTCGGGAGACGGTCTGCAAGCCTGGTCCTTGTTTGGTTTAAGGGTTGTGGATCTCCTCCAGAGCGGTTCATACAAATTAATAGACTCTTGTCCCCTGACCATTCTTTCTAGGAATTATCCTAGTCTAGCCAGATATGGCTACCGGTTTTCCCTATGTATTGGGATTCGTGACCTTGGATATGTCTGAGGATTGAGTATCATGGAGAGTACGATCTTGGGATATCGATTTGATGGACTTACGTGGATTCTTGGATAGTATTACTATTTTTTTATGATGTTCTAATTCGATCGGACATGACTATGTAGATTCTTGGATTTTGATGATCGCAAATATTTCACAGAACGAGGAGAATATCGAGGATATTATTATATAATTTTTACTCGACTTCCCAAACGCCAAAAACCTGAGTTGATTGCTATGTCTTGGTAGTTAAGAGGTTTGTTTCCCGATAGCTTGTGATCATTGATTCAGAGGATTCTTGTGAGCCAAAGGACCTAGCATTATTTATAGTGATGAGCTTCGTATTTGGTGATTGTCTTTTTTGACGTGATATTCACTCCATCGTGGATGGGAGACTCCTGATAGATTGATCCGGTGGATAGACCGATTTGATGATTAGAGCCGTAGGCTCCCTTGTATACTTGATGGGATATTATAGTAGAAATATCGACCATATACTTGACCTGATATCCATGCCACGATGTGGGCAGATGATTTTATGTGACTGGCAGATTTGACCTTGTCTCCGACATGACTACTTGTATCCGTGCTATAAGTCCAACTTACCCTTTGAGGTACTAGCCTTGATTTTGTACTGCGGTGCTCCTTGTCTACTGGCACTTGAGTTGCTACTTCCATGATTATATGGCATTGCGATGCCATCTTGATATTCTAGCTATATTATATGATTACCTGCACGGGTACCTTGGTAGTTGGCCTTTAGTCTTAGCGTGGTAAGGATTTCTTGTTTTCTTGTTGCATAACACTAAGGATAGATCACAACTGGGACTATAGGTGCCGAGGTTGATTCTTACTTAGCATTCTTGTACTGAGGTACGACATCTAGGAGGATGATCATGTGACCACGGCATGTGATTCCGGATAAATGTATGGATAATCTAGGTAACTTAAACTGGTAGAAGCATTGGGAGGAAACGAAATCTCGAGACCGTACAGTACTAGCCGCTTCCCAGACATCTAGTCATGGAGTGCAGGTTGGACGCTACGGATATTATTACCGTCCGTATTAGAGGATGGCAGTATTCGGATACTTTACTATACCTTATAAACATGGCATGCTCGGTACGGTGGCCTTACGAGGGACCGGTGGTGACATGCAGAGCCCGGTGGTCTTACGAGGGATCAGTGCTCATCTAGTCTTGATATACTTGGCCCCGTTAGCTTGCTAGAATGGCACGATCTGAGGATTCCTATATTGCATTATTAGGGTAATCCAACCTTCACCTAGACAGCCATAGACATTTGAGTGGCCGCTTATTTACCTAAATTGTATGGATTGCTGCTTGCTAAGCTGGCTGGCCCGTAACGCTGCCCGGGCATGGAAATTCATTCCCTTATTCTTGTTTGATATAGGGGTTGATTACTGTTCCGTTGACAGACTACGAGTTCCGGTTGGCGATGTAGGTATTATTGGATGTTAGGGAGATTGTGATGATTGTTGATTATTTAGTTACACTAGATGTGGATTGTTATCATGCGTTGGTACAGCACGATCCTTACCCTCTTTTACTGCTCATATATGCTATTCCTGTCATATTTTATCATGTTGGCTTTTCTTCGCCCGTCCTTGAGCCTTCCTTTCTGGTACTTGCTACAGTTAGCCTGACCAACCCTGGATTATTCCCAGATTGCCTGTGACCGACCCTGTGGATCTTTCAGACTTGACTTGGGGGATGTGCTTCAGTTCCCGACCATGTTAGGAACTGTGGGAAGGTATACTCATCTACATTATTATCCTGTACTGTAGATTTTTTTATTATCATATGAGTATTTTCTGCTTTCCATATGATTCTCTCTCTTGCTTAGTATTTCATTATTATTGCCTGTGGATATGAGATCGGTTGTAGGCCATAGAATGATTGCATGCTAGGATACCCAGCAAGATTGACAGCCGTTATCGCCGTATAACGTATTCGTACCTTATACGGTGTAGCTGGCCGACGTCCATCCCTATATTTTGGTACTGGAGCGTGACAGTAATACCACAAGTTCGTAATCATTTATGAAATTCGACCTGCGTGGGCCACCACAAAAACTTTTCACGACCCGCACCCGCTTTTCGGATACGAGACGTGTCCATGCCAGCTTACGCCGCAGAGTCGGCGGTAGAATGCTGTCACGGCCAAGATGCTCAAAAATTATAATATATAACATTTATTGCTCATTCACATTTCTAAATCGATTACAATACTTACAACATTTATGTTTAAAGAAAGTACAAGATCCTTACAATTAATGAAATTGATTCCACATCTATATAATCTCTAAGTTTTGGCCTGCAAGTACACCCGTATCTTCCAATGCTAAGTGAAGCCACAGCTAACCTAAAAAATATTGATTTCCAGTCAGGAATGGAACAAGCACACAAACCGACGACAAATCGAAAACACAATAGAATTTACAAGACATAAAAATAACATATATGAGATGATCTAGAAAATAAGACCGATATCATGGCAAATCACGAAAGAAAGTAGATAACTCTACAATATGATATATCAGCTAGAAAAAGAACATGTAACTAGGATGACATGGCAAGTGGTGAAGAAAACGAGGAAAGCAAGTAAAGACAACTATCTATGTGTTTTGAAATACCAGTTTCGACATGTGAACGGCTAGGGGGTAAATCAGGCACCATGTACGTGTCGTGCACAACTGCTATTCTCCACAAAAGACACGAAAGATAGTTCTGGGTAGTCCACATGTCTACTAAGATATTTTCTCTCCCGACTAGTACTCATGGACTCAAACAAGTCACGAAACACAGAAATACGACAATCACGAAATAAAGTATGTAGAGATCCATGACACTAATCCGTGTAACAAGGTATCAACAAGCAAGAGAGCATATGCACAAACATGAAATGAAAAGACTACTATGAATCAAAAGCAATCAGAAAGTGCACTTGCCTGAATCCTTGCACAAACCGTAGTCACAAGTCGAGGATGAGGGGATTACCAATCTAGAAGCTATCAACCTATAACATACAACGTACCACAAACCTTGCACGAAAACCACAAGTCAATTCTAAGGTTCTAGTTCTAAATTCATGGAATAAGTGGCTAATGGGTTAAATAATCTAATAATAGTTAATTCTGGAATAAATTACTTAAAAACCTAGTTAAGCTAATAATAATCTGAATATAATCTAAACATAAAAGTTTAGCCATAAAAAGCCATGTTTCCAATTTTGGAAACTATGGCACGCAAATCGAGGCATGCTGTTGACTATCTAGTCAAACATTGTGAACTCTAGATTTTGAAAATGTACCTTGATATATTTCAGCACCATGAGTGCGTTGGAATCAACCGTGCCACAAATTCACGTTTTGGTCAAAAGATATCACCGTTATGGCTAATCGTGACCAAAACGGTAATTTACCGATCAATTCTGAGTTCAACAGAATAACTAAAATACTAGATGAATGAATTAATTTTTGGGAAAGATATATGTTGTAGTGCTCTATGTTAGCTTTCCGAAACTTTAAACGGTTTATGATTTCAATTTCCGGTCCTCCCGAAATCTCGAAAACACCGAAACGTGTCAAGTTTCGGACAACCGACACTCTACGAATTTTACAGAGATTCAGGTTCAGAGATAATAAAAATAAATTAGATATTCGAAAATTATACCTCAATACGAATCCAACAAAAAAAATGGCATGCAAAAGGGAGGTCGAAGTTGTCCGCAATCGCCTCGGGAAGTCGGGGGTCTCCTTGGAACAAGTTTCCTAAAAAATCGGCCAGAATTAAATTAGGGTTTACTGTTCAGCGAAAAATATATATATATAGAGGGCGGGTACAGTCAGCACCCGCTGATTGGGCACTGCAATGGCTGACGGGTGGGCCCGGCCAGCGCTGACTGTGTATGACTGGATAATTAATTACAGAAAATAATTTAAAAATTATTTTAAGTCCAAATAAACTCAAATAAAATCCTAAAAATTTCTTAAAAAATTGTAGAAAATTACAGAAAATATATCTAACCTCCTAGAATATAAATAAAAATAATTTACCTCATATTAGTCTAAAATGGCCTCATAATAAATATTGGAAGTCTTTAAAATATATACAACTTAATAAAAAATATCTAAAAATTGCAGAAAAATTCTATAAAATTATAGAAAAATTTTATAACCTACTAGAGCCTACGTAAAATACTGGGTCTCGAAATAGTCTCAAATAAACCTGTTATAAAATCTTAAAAGTTCATTAAAAATATTAAACCTTAATAAATAAATATCTAAAAATCTCTAAAAATTATAATAAGCTATAAAATAATTAAACAATGCTTATATAAACCATGTAAGGGCCAAATGACCATAATATGATCATAGCTCTCTTATGATCTTAGGTACAAATCCTAATGACCATAAAAGTTAATCATAATCAAAATAAAATAATAAAAAAATCGAGAAGTGGGCTTACAAATCTACCCACCTTAGAAAAATTTTATCCTCAAAATTTCAAAGGATACGACTAGGCACGACTAAAAATATTATTCACAAATTATAGTCAAAAGGGTTAGTCAAAATCTAGGCATGGTTAAGGATAGAATCGAAATATGATAGAAAAAAAGAACTACCAATTGTTGAGAAGGTGGTAACAAGAAGTAAGACATCAAATCAATTTAGAAAAATTAATAGTCGTACGCCAATAAAAGATATAGCCTCTAGGATATTCAAAAATCATAAGTATATTTGAAGTCATTTAACCAAGAATCCATGCCTCGTCAGTGTACATTTGGCTGCCGTGAATCCTTGGTTTTATGACTCAAGTATAATATGTTATCGAACACTCTATCAACTCTATCCAATATTGACATATAAATCAAAAGATCAATAATACAACTAGGATATAGTTTTAGTAATATTTGACAACCTACGCATACTTAAAATTATTTCAACTTAGGGATCATGCCACGCCAGTGTGCTGCTAACTGCAGTGAATCCGCAGTCTCCATAATTCAAATAAATGGGGACAGTGTCATCTGCCTTACCATTGTAAGTCATCGAAAATTATTTCAACTATATCCATAAGAATTTCAAGGAGCTTCTATAAATTCAAACATGTCGATCATGATAAGAAAATGTAAGTATATGTCCTTGAATAAAAGTGTTAGTTTTGAAAACAAAACGATCGTAAAATAGTTTTGAAAATAAAATGAGGTTTAGAGAAGACTGAAGATAAAAGGGCACAAAAAATGATCATAATTAGGAATTAAATTCTATGAAGGCCTAACTTTTCAAACATATATTCTACCCACCTTGGATCATACCCTCGTATTAAAATACAATTAGAATTATATGGCCTATGTAGCAACCTTATTTATCTAACAATAGAATTAAATAAGGGACTCCTAGTCCTGATATTCTCCTAAAATCAAATCAATCATAATTGTGAATGAGCACTTCCTAGTCGCAGGCTTGCAGTAGTATAAATAACTTAAGTACTACCACAAGTTCGTAACCATTTGCGAAATCTGACTTGCGTAGGCCACCACAAAAACTTGTCACGACCCGCGCCCGCTTTTCGGATACGAGACTTGTCCAAGCCAGCCAACGCCGTAGAGTCGGCGGTAGAACGCTGTCACGGCCAAGATGCTCAAAAATCATAATATATAACTTTTATTGCTCATTCACATTTCTAAATCGATTACAATACTTACAACATTTATGTTTAAAGAAAGTACAAGATCCTTACAATTAATGAAATTGATTCCACATCCATATAATCTCTAGGTTTTGACCTGCAAGTACACCCATATCTCCCAATGCTAAGTGAAGCCACAGCTAACCTAAAAAATATTAGTTTTCAGTCAAGAATGGAACAAGCACACAAACCGACGACAAATCGAAAACACAATAGAATTTACAAGACATGAAAATAACATATGTGAGATGATCTAGAAAATAAGACTGATATCATGGCAAATCACGAAAGAAAGTAGATAACTCTACAATATGATATATCATCTAGAAAAAGAACATGTAACTAGGATGACATGGCAAGTGGTAAAGAAAACGAGAAAAGCAAGTAAAGACAACTATTTATGTGTTTTGAAATACCAGTTCCGACATGTGAACGACTAGGGGGTAAATCAGACACCCTGTACGTGTCGTGTGTAGTTGCTATTCTCCATGAAAGATACGGGGGATAGTTCTGGGTAGTTCACAGGTCTACTAAGATATTTCCCCTCCCGACTAGTACTCATGGACTCGAACAAGTCACGAAACACAAAAACACGACAATTACGAAATAAAGTATCTAGAGATCCATGACACTAATCCGTGTAATAATGTGTCAATAAGCAAGAGAGCATATGCATAAACATGAAATTGAAAGACTACTATGAATCGAAAGCAATCAGAAAGTGCACTTGCCTGAATCCTTGCACAAACCGTAGTCACAAGTCCATGATGAGGGGATTGTCAATCTAGAAGCTGGCAACCTATAACATACAATGTACCACAAACCATGCACGAAAACCATAAGTCAATTCTAAGGTTCTAGTTCTAAATTCATGGAATAAGTGGCTAATGGGTTAAATAATCTAATAATAGTTAATTCTGGAATAAATTACTTAAAAACCTAATTTAACCTAATAATAATGTGAATATAATCTAAACATGTAAGTTTGGCCATAAAAAGTAATATTTCCAATTTTGGAAACCATGACACGCAAATCGAGACATGCCGTTGACTATCTAGTCAAACTTCGTGAACTCTAGATTTTAAAATGCACCTTGATAGATTTTAGCGTCATAAGGGCACTGGAATCAGCTGTGCCGCAAATTCACGATTTGGTCAAAAGATATCGCCGTTATGGCTAATTGTGACCAAAACGGTGATTCATCGATCAATTCTGAGGTTAATAGAATAACTAAAATACTAGATGAACGAATTAATTTATGGGAAAAATATATGTCGTAGAGCTCTGTGTTAGCTTTTCGAAACTTTAAACGGTTCATGATTTCGATTTTCGGTCCTCCCGGAATCTCGAAAACACCGAAACGTGTTAAGTTTCGGACAACCGACACTCTACGAATTTTACAGAGATTAAGGTTCAGAAATATAAAAATAAATTGGATATTCGAAAAGTATACCTCAATACGAATCCAACAAAAAAAGGCACACAAAAAGGAGGTCGGAGTTGTCCGCAATCGCCTCGGGAAGTCGGGGGTCTCCTTGGAACAAGTTTCCTCAAAATCGGCCAGAATTAAATTAGGGTTTACTGTTCAGCAAAAAATATATATATATAGAGGGCGAGTACAGTCAGCACCCGCTGACTGGGCACTATAATGGCTGACGGGTAGGCCCAGCCAGCGCTGACTGGGTATGACTGGATAATTAATTACAGAAAATGATTTAAAAATTATTCTAAGGCCAAATAAACTCAAATAAAATCCTAAAAATTCCTAAAAAAATATAGAAATTACAGAAAATAAATCTAACCTCCTAGAATATAAATAAAAATAATTTACCTCATATTAGTCTCAAGTGGCCTCATAATAAATATTGGAAGCCTTTAAAATATATACAACTTAATAAAATAAATATCTAAAAATTGCAGAAAAATTCTATAAAATTAGAGAAAATATTTATAACCTACTAGAGCCTACATAAAATATTGGGTCTCAAAATAGTCTCAAATAAACCTATTGTAAAATCTTGAAAGTCATTAAAAATATTAAACCTTAATAAATAAATATCAAAAAATTTCTAAAAATTATAATAAGCTATAAAATAATTAAACAATGCTTATATAAACCATATAAGGGCCAAATGACCATAATATGATCATAGCTCTCTTATGAGCTTAGGTACAAATCCTAATGACCATAAAAGTTAATCATAATCAAAATAAAATATATAAAAAAATCGAGAAGTGGGCTTATAGGCGAGGACATGGGGGAGTTCTCAGAATATTGCGATTGTGGACCGCAATGAGGGCTGCTATCACTATGGCAAAAGGGGTCATATCAAGAGGAACTGCATGAAACTCAAAGCTGAGAAGGAAAAAGGCAAGGAGGATCAGGAGGATCTCATAGTAATGGGAGATATCATCATATACCGAAATCAAGTTGTAGCGCAAACTCGGTACATGTCGCACACCCTTGAGAACGAGCTTCTCACCGAGCTCCGTTGTCAAGTGCACATTACTGATGCCTACAACTACAGCCGTGTCCTTGTCGCCCATCTTCACACGTCCAAACCTGCCGTCGCGGTATGACGTGAAGATCCTCCTATGTGGAGTGGCGTGATATGACGCCCCCGTGTCCATGACCCAATCGCCGTTATGACACATGCCACAAGATTCCTCTGCATCGGTTGTTATGTACTACACCAAACCAGGAGATTGCCAACAGTTATTACCGTGACAAATAATTTTTGTCACGTTATTTACCGTGACTAATCAGGTGTGATAAATTTTTGTCACGCTTTTTTGTCATGGTAATAACTGTGACAAAAACTATTTTTGTAACAGTTTTTGTCACGGTAATAACTGTGATGATATTAAATTTCAGTAACAATAATAAATGTTACAAATTCTAATTTTATAACATTTGTATCGTGACAACATAAAATTTGTGACATAATTACTGTTACGATACAAATTTTTAATGGTTTAAAACTTGGTTGAAAATTTTGTCACGGATTTAACTGTTACAAATGGTCGATTTTACCAATTTGTAGCACATATTTCTCTAGTTTTGTCACAAAAATAACTGTTACAAATCATAATATTTTACAAAAAAAATATAAAATATTGATGCTTGAAAATCATAGCTTCTCAATATATACACATAAAAGAAAAAAAATATTACACTCAAAACTCATTTTATTACTCAACCAAGCACAATAGTGTTACAAAAATCTTCTCTGTAAAGTGTGATAAAATCATCCAACATTCTTTGTCCAAACAATTATTCTATATTTAAAAAATCAGTAGAATCACCAACATATTGTTTAATACATCAAACTATTAAAGACATCATTTGCAGTGGAGCCAGAAATACCAGCACTCGAAAATCTCTTCGACATGCATGAGACTATCCAGCTATTCCATAAATATGTGGCATGTCATCATTTTTCTCTCTGTAAGCTGCAGAAAGTTTACTAGTACTACCATAAAGATGGACCTCTTGAAAGAATTTATCGCAACCCGAACACTTCCAGCTTTTGTGTCTACAAAAGACAAGAGAAGATAATTACAGGTAACAGAAAAGAAGAGCTTAACAACCTAATACCACTGCTTACAGAAACTAAATCATTTGTTACGGAAGAGATCAGATCAATGTGGTGGACACTCACCGTATCATTATCATGAGTCCTAGTATATACAACTTGATCTTGCTCATGATTATGTGGCAAATGAGGATTGTTAGAGCCGCTTCCATAAGCCGGGAAGGAAAAAAATTGGAACATGAATTATTGAAAGCAAGCTATTTGTTTAAGGGATTAGCAACCACCTCATATCACAGCAAAATAAGTTTAAATATTTACCAAATTGGAGAACTGCCATTCCATGAGCCCCAATAGATTTCCTTAATTGAACAACATCAAAGAAGGCTTTCCCTGGTCCAGCCTACTGTCAATTAAATAGGCAAAAATACTTTATGATGAACCTTCAATAGAAAAACAAAAAGCTAATCATATTCAACATCTCACCTTCCATTTGCCAAACATTGCTATATTTGCCTCTGTAGTTTAAAATTTTTATTATTAAGAAAAAGTCAAGCAAAAAGACACATATTAACAAACATTGCATGTTCTTTTTTGCACTAACCAGAAGGAACAACCCAACATCCAGCGAATCCTCGAAAGTAATCTATACAGAACTCGTCATATAGATCAAGTGCATGTTTAATCTATACAGAACTCGTCATATAGATCAAGTGCACGTTTGATTCATATTGGGTATAAGTATCACTACTTCTGATGGCATTACACATTTATATGCCATATGTCCTCAATGCATATTGGCAACCCTCATCAATATGAAGGGGTTCTGTGCATTCGCCACATACGTTATTATAAGTTGTAGCAGAGAAGCCTAAGCCTGGGAATGACTAAGGCCATTATAGACAGTCAACTATAACAGCCATTCCAGGTAACACAACTCAACTGTACTGGATCTCATCATCTTACAGTCAAGTAAATAAAAAATTGTACGTAACGAAGCATTGGACTTCGATAGGAATAGCTACTAAATAAAGACAATTTCAGCAATAAGTTGCAGGGATGTAACTAGCTATCTTCGTATATACATCTAGATGACTACTTTAAAGAGAGAAAAACTCACAAGAAGAGTTCATTGGAGCATATATCAAATTAGTAATAACCTCAAGAAGACTGACCTTATAGTTTCCATGTGATGGCCTTCTTTGTCAAGCATTATGAGTTTGGGTGGAGAAGCATATGCATACTGAACTTTCACGGAAGGAAATTCATCTTTGTCTTCCTCAATAAATGATACCACCTCAGGATAGAAAACGAGCTTTCTTATGCAGACTTCTAATATAGCACCGGAGAATGTAACCTGCAGAGGTAGTTAACCCAAGCACGCTATCAATCTAAGGCTATGATATGCAGGGCACTTTTACAAATATCTGCCACGCACGCATCCTTCCTGGTATGACACTAGTTGTGTTTTCCACTAGGTTTTCTATGAACCATAGAATGTTTCATAAGAGTATTCTGCCCCCAATTGAGCAAATACAGAAGTAAGCCTATATGTCCTTAATGCAAATATATGCCATATATTCGAAAATCATAGATGTCAGGAGCTGTCCTGAGAATCAGTCATAATCATCTGTTTATAAACAAAAAATTAGAAAAGTACTCTGAATATAATATAGAAGAACAAAGTGTAAGATTAGAGTAATTAAGCACTTACATGATTCACAGATTGAAGTGATTAAAGGAATTTATGATGCAAAACCAGTGAATGAGTGTGTCAAATTGAGTACCTAGCTAGCATTATTTTTTTAGGATACCAGTTGCTGTGCAGTACCTGGGTTTGCAAAGTGCAGTTCAGAGGTTCAGTTTGTACATGTGTAGCCATCAATTAGCACATGTGTTCAGATTTGTGTATCATGGGGGAATTTGTGTTCAAAGTTTTAGTTCAGAGGTTCAGTTTACTTCAGAGGTTCAGTTTGTACATGTGTAGCCATCAATTAGCACATATGTCCATATTTGTGTATCATTAGGGAATTTGTGTTTAAAGTTTTAGTTCAGAGGTTCAGTTTTAGTTCAGAGGTTCAATTTAGTTCAGATGTTCAGTTTGTACCTGTGTAGCCATCAATTAGCACATGTGTCCAGATTTGTGTATCATGGGGGAATTTGTGTTCAAAATTTTAGTTTCGAGGTTTAGTTTGTACTAGGCATACAAATATCTTTACCTAGACAAATTGGGTTACAAGAGAAAAACAGAAAAAGTGTGTTATCTAAATAAATATATAGTTGTATCTTATAAAACAAATAAAAGTTAGAAGTGGTGCCATGTTCCCAAGTTCCAGTTTCCATATTTAGTTTGTACTCAATGAGAAGGGAGTGACTTGATGACACTGAAACTGGTACAAAAGTGATACTAAAACTTCTACTGAAATAGACCTGGACAAAACAGGTACTAAAACTGACTTGTACTCGATGACAAAAATGATACTTGTAGTCAAAGAGTCTCAGTTTGTGCTCGATGATCAACTGGTACAAGCAATAGACTTCATTGGCTATAATAAAGATCTCAAAGCATCATAAAACTTGAACATGTATCTAAAGAAATTAGTTAAAGATAACATGTATCTAAAGAAATTAGTTAAAGATAACATGTATCTAAAGAAATTAGTTAAACTTCGTTTCCTTGAACATGTATCTAAAGAAATTACTTAAAGATAACATGTACCATGAACTTACCAAGAATGAGCTTTTTATTTCCTTGAACAATGTCATTTCCAGCAACAATTACAAGTGAAAAGTTCAACTGTTTCCCAATCTTTATGGCCTGGTTGAAATTTTCTACCTTCCTAAATGGAATCTTGATTGGAGGTTTTGATGCATGCTTCCAGTTAACTAACCCAGGAGATACTTTGTCAAGTACTTCTAGAAGAACCCATATACGAAATGTGTGTACAATATTTGGCAACAATAGTATCTAGATTAGATAATTCTTAATTCATGTAAAATATGCTTACCCATTTTTGACATCCTTAAACAAATTATTAACATATGTAGCAATTCCAAGACTGTTAATCCATAGATGAAAGGCTCTTTCTTCTCTAGATACTAGTACATCATCAGCAACCTTCTCTACAACATAGATCTTTTTGCTATCTGCAAACAGACCATTTCTGCAAAAAATACGCAGTAGGAGGAATATATGTGACAATGGATTTCCAAAAAGAGAGATGCTGCCGGCTTGAATAAGTAAATGAGAATCTATACAATTTCACCTTAAAAAGCAAATCAAAACATTGAATGCATCCAAAACTCACTGTAACAGAAACTTCCATCATTTTCCCAAACTCACTGAGTTAGTAATACCTGCTAATAGACCTTTATTCTTGCTAAGTAATATTTACATATTTATTTATGTTTTTTTTACAATTGACAAGATACTTGCTAATAGACAAGATATATACCTGTTTAATTACAATTGAACTTCCATCATTTTCCAAACTCACTGTAACAGAAACTTCAAAGTTAGAAAAAATATCATTAAAAGGTAAAATATACATCTAAACATAAAACATAAAAGTTGCAAAACTTACTTCAAAGATTTAGCTTCCAAGACAAAATGGTGTAAAACCTACAATCGAGCCATTAAGAAAACACTTACACCAAGTGAAGAAGCACCCTCTTCCCTGGCGTTAAGAGATCGTGTACAACTTTCGACGCTATAATAAATTAAACCATACTAATGTATTTAGATAAATGAGCAGTCACATCTTAAAATCTTAGAAAGAGGCTAAATAAAGACAAACTCAAGGGAGTAGTGTATACTTGGAAACAAAGCATTTCTGGAAAGTTCAACAACAGAAAATTAACCGCAAAATTAAATAGGTTCAACAACACAAAAGTCAATAAGTTTCAACTACAGTTATGAGATAAAGATAATCATAATACTTTATAAATAACGGATCTGGTTGGTGGCCCAAATTGCGAAACCCCCGTCAGCTAGTTCACAAATGTGAGAGTGTCCATTTTGTGGGCCATCATAAATTGGAGCTTCTAGTTTTAATACTTCTGTCACCCAAACAACCTTTTCGCCATCTTGCACGTCTCTCCCATGGCAAGTCCTTTGATATCCTATATAACCCTTAGCTACATCCTCTCGTGCCTGTCCAAGTAAAACCATATATTTTTTTCCTCCAAGAGATGGTCCGTTATTGTTAATTGGGACATCATGGCTTGTATGGTTATCAAAAACAGGCCTCAAGTTTTCTTGAGTGATATGCACATTAGTAGAGGCATCTTCTGTCCTTGGCGTACTACATGGATTTATAACTGGATTTTGAGGCTGCTGTGAAGTTTTGACAATCGAATACATGTCTATCATAAGGTTCTCAAGTTTGTCCAACCTTTAAAAAACTGTCGTATTAGAATTTTGGTTGGCGATTGCCTTTGCTGCTTGTCCAATTTTTACTTGCTTTGCCGAGAAGGTAGAGCTAATTGCTCGACAATGACTCTTTGTATCAGCTCCAAACGTTTCAGCAATTGGGTCTTTCTCAAAATCTTCTATTCCTGTTACACCATCATGACCACTTGCGATTGCAGCTAGTCTTTGTCTCTTTTCTGCTGCCTCTACCTCTTTCTGTAATTTGAAATATTATAAGAAAAAATTCATCAGTCGTAAGATGGCCAGGTAAGCTTTCACAAATATAAACTAATCAAAATCTTCTAAATAGCTCAGAACAGTGAAAGTCATAACAAGTATAAACCAAAGAAAAGGTTCCATTTATATCTTGAAAAAAGTCTAGTGTTCTACAAATTCTCACTTTCGGGTCAAAATATTCCACATGCGCATTTAGCAAGATTGCTAACAATCAGAATTCTATGGTAGCTCAACATTCATTTTTTAGGAGGTAACATAGTTATATGGAGTAAAAAGCTTTCTATCCATAGTTATATGAATGTGCGTCAAGATTCCTATAACAATGTCAGGAAAACCTTCTACTACATATCATGGGGAGCTACACTTATTGAAAGGGAAATTAGAAAGTCAATTTGAAACATCCGAAGTCGAATTACCTATTCTTATGTCTAATTACCTACTGTTATGTCTAAGTAAATTAGAAAGTAAATTCTGCAACTTACCAACTGTTATGTCTAATTAACTGTCTCAGCAGTATCACTGGAATGACGTCTAAAATTATATTATAAAGAGGCCAACATTGGGGTCATTCCACCAAAACTAACCAAATTTTTACAAAGAGGCCAACATTGTACTTTGTCGGCCTAGACCATATTATCTGCAAGTTTCAAATTGGTGCACATGAACCTCTAAAACAGCATATGTTTATCGATATCATTTGAATTTCCAAGCCATTTGTAACTTCAAGTTTCAAATTGCAAGTTTCAAGTTTCAAATTGCAGTAAACAATCGTGCAAACATTTGTAACTTCTTCAAGCCATCTTACTTCTAAATTTGATATGGAGCCATAAAACATGGCTCTGGAAGAATAAGGAAAATGAAAGAGGATAAGTACTGATTGAAAATACTAGAAGAGAATGGAAAAAAAACAAGGAAATCTTTGTGAGATTTATGGAGAAGGAACTTGAGTGAATAGGTACTGTCATAAGTGGAGTTTGGAGGGGAAATGTATCATTCTATAGAAGATAGGCTCGGGTTAGCAGGGGCTTATGATAGGAAGTAAAGAACAACAGTAGATATGAAGTTGTGAGAGGATTATATTTGTATTAGCCGTAGTATCACTACTGCTATGCATAACAGTAGTGTGTTACCAAGAGTGTGTGTATAGGAGTGTCATATAGGGGGTATCGATGCTTGTGTGGGTATAGGTAGATAGGTGAGAGGTTGTATCCATGTTTGCACAGACCATAGGCCAGTATGCAGGATGTATGGTGTGTATGTGTTTGGTGTATGAAGCATGCACATGCACATGCTTATACAAACGGTAAGAGAAGTAGGCCCTGTGCACACAGGATGTGCAGGCTTTGGGGGAGGCTTCCCTGCCTTGTGCATAGGAATGACAAGGTGATTATATGTGTGTACAATGAGTTAGAGTATGTGCTTGAGTGTGAGTGATATGTTAGTGAGTAGAGAGTGTAGAGAATGCTAGGTGAACATGTGAGTTGTGTGTAAGAGTGAAATGCATTAGTGTGTGAGTGTGTCCCTATGTGACAGGTTTGAATTATGTGTAGAAGAGTGGTGGGCTTCGTGTATTAGGTTAGGGAGTTCTTCTTCCCTATGGCACAGGTAGGGGTCTTGGCAGGGACACCAAAATAGGTTCAGAATTTGTGTCGTTGTGCAAACCATAATATAAGACAATGGAGGAGAAAATGATCAACTATAAATTCAAAAACACTAGATATTCTTGAACTTACATATTTCTCCATGGCGCATGGAAGCACTTCCCCAGTAGTCTTCTTTACATGGGCTCTCTTCCATGCTGCTGTTCGTGTAGCTGGCACCCCTGGGTTTTCTTCCTTCTACAAGTACAAATAATGATTACTAAGATTTGTATAATGACCATGATTTTCATCTATAAATAATCGAGAGAATTGATACGCACCAATTCTTCATACACTCTGCTGTAGCTTTTCCTTCCAAGAGTGTGGGTGATTTTTGCTAAGGCCTTGCTTTCAGCAATTTTCTTGCGTTGTTCAATCTTCTTTGGAGTGTACTCATTGGCAATGAACTGCTCCCACCAGATTTTATCAATGTCATCAGGACATTGATTCAATGCTATATTTCTGGGTAAGTATATTCCTTGTTTGTCCTTGATTGTGCGTCGGAGGTGATACTTTTCTGTCCGAAAAAATTGTGGAAATCTCGGTTCCAACATTGGTCGAACAAGTACGGGTTCAATATTAAAATCAAACTCTTTCTGGTACAACAACAACATGGTAAATAATGAAGTGTTTAAGCAAATGAGCAAGTCAATAAATTACATAAACTCTCAAAATACATGTAAACAAGTAAAAAAATAAGACATAAAGTAGTAGCCATTTACCATCAGTGATGTCCAAAGAGCATCTTTGTACACCTTATCTACGTGCCTCCAATCATCATAACCAATTGGGATATGAGCTCGAATTAGTTTTCCACATGTAGAACTCCATTTTGCTTCATTTGTGCCTTTAACTGATCCATTTGCTTCAATATGGATTAAATATTTTCTGCCATTGGATGGTGGGGCACCTTGTGGCTCTTGACTTTCTTCACTACCTAAGGGTGCAGTATGATTTGATGACATCCTGTACTCCAATTGCATCATTAACAAATAGCCAATCAAACAAAACACAATGCTTCATATTAATAACCTAAAAAAGTAAAAACAACAAACTAATTTGAGCCCAAAAGAATAACATGTATATGAAAATTTAAATTCACCATATATTAAAAAAAGAGTCAAACAATATCCAAAAGAGTAGTAATCTTTAACAAAAATTATAATAATTTATTTTTCAACACATTTTAGTAGTGGAGCCAAGTGAGGTTGCTCCACAATACATGATTGGAACTTTTTTGGTACGGCAAGCACATCAACTTCATCAGTCATACGCTTCGGAGAACGTAGAACAACATACCAATATGGATTTTGGATGTCTCTTACATAAAAAACTTGACTCGCTTCAAATGACAAAATTGCTGGCTCATCATACTCCCCATCGGTTCTCTTTAACTTTTTTAAATTCACCATCAACAAGTTAGAGTCCGGATATAACTTACAACCATTGGTCTTGTCTCCAACATTGCCCACTCGCAATAGAAAATAACATGTTGGAACTCATAATAATCCACCTCTATGATCTCTTTGATAATCCCATACCAAGTAGTATCATCATCCTGGAGGTTTGTGTCTTTTGCACTTGCCCTAAATGTGGTGTTTGCATCCATGCACACACCGCTATCTTGTGTCGCAACCTTGTCGTCATAACTCTGGGGAGAGTAAATATAACCATTGACCCTGTACTTATTATATGTTTTAGCTTGCCACCTTGGTCCACTTACGTATTGCCAAAGTTCGTCCTTCATACATTTTTCTTCAATTAACTGGTAAAACAATAATATGCAATGTAATTAACAAAAGTTACTTGTATAATATAATTTTAATTATATACACACCTTTTTGTGCAACCAGTCAATGAATTCAGATTGTACTACTACTTCTGCAAGTTTGATACCTCTTCCATTCCCATGGATAGTAGTTTCCAAAGAAGATCGATACAAACTGGGAATCATTTAAACAAAATAAAATATAAATATAAAAGGTAATATATATAATTTTTTAGTCAAAAGTGAATATGAGAATCAAGCACCTGTAGTACTCATCTAGTTTCGGTATTTCTAATCTAAAAAGTATCCATCTACGAATTTGTCTCCATTGTACCCCTGTTAACTTAATAATTTTACCCTCAATAATAGAGCGCTCGTACACATCATCACCATTTTTAACTAAAAATGGTGCTTGAGTTGAACTATGATTGCCATCACGAGGATTTGGCATGTACTCCATGGCATATCTAACAGATTCTGAAACAAGATAAGCCTCGGCAATCGACCCTTCAACATAACGCTTGTTGCTGGGGATGTCTTTGCACTCCTTCATAGACCTTATACAAAAAAGAACATTAGAACTTGTTAGTTTTCATATAAGTTTAAAACATTAACAACATGACAACAAGATAATTATCTAACCTTTCAAATGGATACATCCAAATATATCTCGTAGGTCCGCAAAGTAGAGCTTGGTCAGCAAGATGCACCATAAGATGGATACTTATATCAAAAAAGTAAGCTGGAAAATAATGTTCCAATACGCACAGTGCCTCAGCAATCATATCTTTTGCAGCTTGGACATGCTCTCGAACTAGTATCTTCGAGCATAATATGTTAAAATACAGACATACTTGCATAATAGCTCGTTTAAGTTCACGGTTCTTTAGAAATGAATGTTGAAGCATGACTGGAAGCAAATATTGTAAGATGATGTGGTAGTCATGTGACTTCTCTATATGCAAACCGGGTGGCTGAAGACTTACAAGTGTGCCCAAGTTAGATGCGAATCCCGATGGAAGCTTTATGTCTTTCAACACTTGGCAAAATTGTTTTTTTTGAGCATTATCCAAGGCATAACCCGAATCTCGTTGCCCCTTTTTATCTAAAATAAGATTTATTAAATGTTCAGCAACATTCTTCTCAGTATGCATTAAGTTAATAGTATGTCGTACTTTATGTGATTGCCAGTATTCCAGACTAAAAAGAATAGACTTTTTGTACCATGCTGACCTTTCTTCATTGCCATCATGACAATCATCATCATCACTACCATCGCCCTCAACTGCCATTCACTTCTTACCAGAAACTTTTACCAATTTACCGGGTATATAGTTGATGCGATCAAGCTTTTCCAAAAGTGAACGTCCAGTCAGTCGTGCCGGAGGTTCCATGTGCTCTACAGACTTATACCATCCACGTTTGATTGATCTAAATGGATGACCATCCTTCAAAAACCTTCTATACTTTGTGTACACATTCTTTCTAACAATCCGCTCTGACTCTGTCTCGGTGCCGCAAATAGGACATGCTTTGTAACCATGTGTTATACAACCAGATAAATTACCCAATGCCGGGAAGTCATGGATCCCCCACAACAACATTGCTCTCAAAGTGAAAATTTGTCCTTTGTCCATGTCAAATGTCTGCACTCCAGCCCAAAGTTGCTTCAACTCATCTATAAGAGGCTGCAAGAATACATCAATATCTTGACTTGGTGCTTTTGGCCCAGGAATTAATAAGCACATTATCTGGAACTCAAGTTTCATGCATAATGAAGGTGGCAAATTATATGGAACAACATAAACTGGCCAACAACTGTAACTACTAGATAGCACGCCACGTGGATTAAATCCATCGGTCGCTATACCAAGCCAAACATTGCGCCCCCATTAGAAAACTCTGACCACTTGCATTTAAGTGTTCTCCATTCAGCCGAGTCACAAGGATGTCGCATTAACTCCCGTGAAGGCTCCGCTTCCTTGTGCCATTGCATTTTTTTAGCTATCCAAGGTATCGTGTACAATCTCTTTAACCTTGGAACTATAGGAAAGTGTCTCAAAACTTTTCTCGGCTCTTTGATTCTCTGTTAACCCTCCCAGGCTTCATTGTCTCCTTAACTTTAAATCGAAATATTTGACATTGAGGGCATTCAGTCGCATCTGCATGCTCCTTCCAATACAAAATGCAATCATTCTCGCAGGCATGGATGCACTTCGCCTTCATTCCTAAATCTCTCAGCATTTGCTTCATAGTAGGATATTTGTTAGGAAGTGTGTTCCCCTTTGGAAGCCATTAAGTCAGACGCTTCAACAATTCTGTTACACTATTTCCTGACCAGTTAAACTCCTTTAAGTTATGCAACTCTACAATTACAGATAGAGTTGTGTGTCCATCTTCACAACCGGGGTATAATTTTTCATTTGCAATTCTCTTATATTCGTTGTACTTATTACCATGGTTAAGAATAGGAGCAAAAGAATTATTAGGCATTGCATTTGTCTGAGCATTATTCACATCGCCACTATCTCCACCACCTGGAGTCTCATGTACACCATAAGCATCATCAACCAGGTTCCCCAATGCACCCTCATTGTCATTAATATCTTCGTCTAGAAATTGATCATGGATTTGATCTTCTTGTATAAATTGGTGTTTAGGATCTTCTGTCATATTCATGCCCGGCTTCTCCCCATGATGAAACCATTCATCATATGTCGGATGCATACCGAACCGGATCAAATGACTTTCAACTATTCCAAAAGAAGCTCTTTTTTTATTTTCACATTTCCTACAGGGACAACTACATATTGTAAGTCCAGGAGGGGAGTGCTTCATTGCAAAGTCCATAAAAAATTTAATTCCCTGTATGTACTCATAGTTATTTCTACGAGGATTTTTTATCCACCCTTTCGGATTTGATTATGACATGGTGACGAAAAATTATATTCTCAACCCAATTAGAAACCTAACAATAAAAAAAGATAAAAAAAAAGTCAGAAATGATATCATTATATATCTTTGCAAAACCAAAGAAAATTATGGAAAATTGAGCTTGTGACATGAAAATAACAAAAGTAATTGAATATACAGCTTGTAAAGACTCATCTTGCTCTCAAATCAGTCAATTAATTGCACACAAATAGATTCAAAAATCAGAGACATATGGGGGTCAAGTTATTATAGTCTTGCCCAACCAGAGTAGCACATGTCTAAATTTTCTAACCATTCATCTATCAATTGACCTTTAAAAGGAACTAAGAGATGGAGTTAACAAGGTATATCAAGGTCACATCATTTCGAATAGGGCAAGTGTGACTTTTGGCAGGATGCTTTGTTAAGAGAAAGCAGTCATTGTTAACACGTGACGCTGTTGCATTTTTCTACAAAGGAACAATTTAAAACTAGTGGACTATGGAGAAAAAGAAAAGCAAGCTAGAAGCAATTCTTCTAAAATAATTGGTAGATATAGCACATCAGATTACCCTCGGTGAAAGAAATGGATGATTGATACATTTTTCATACTCTAAGGTGAAGAAATCGAAGGTTAGGATACATGGAGAAACATGTACGTAGAAAAGTGCATTTGAGATGGTTCATTAATGTGGTTTGAGTACAATTTATAGGAGAACCTTACTCATACAACTCTATCCAATGTAATACTAAAGTAGACTACATATAAACATAAACTCTAGCAAGGTCGGATTACTATTGTATTAAAACAGGTTGATACACAAACTGCAAACCTTCTAATACAATTACCTACGAAATAACCCACCCAACAAATTCAAGCAGAGACTGAGGTCACCACAACAAAAAGGAGACACACTTTCCTCTCGGCAAAGAGGAAATAATTCAGCATATTCTCTTTCACACTCTAATGGCTTCAAAACATGGTAGGAGATGGCACAAACGAGCGGTAACAAGCATTTCATGGGTCTTCAATCATGTGTTTCAATAACAAAGTCTATCCAGAGGATAGTGACCAAGAAGTGTTCATGATGGAAGCAATAACCCAGAATATTAGCAGTGGCACATGGGAATCAAAAATATAGCAAGTACATGCCAGGAAATTGCCCATGATAACAGTAACTTCTGAAGTAACTTGCCTACAAGAGGCTGATAGAAAATTATACACCTAAAAATATTTTCAAGGCCCTGCCTTTGATCAGGATCCAGAACAGTTGAATGGGTGGAAGGAAGAAAGAAGTGGAAGCATAGTTAAAAAAATGTGTTAGAATAATGTACACATAGAGGCTAAGCCATAGACGGAAAACTAAAATTATATGGGATGAGGAAGAGAGCACAGTTGCATGTTCATAGAGTTGCTACCACATGCATCTGACAGAGAGATGAAAGCTGGCATTTGAGGACATTTACTTATGTATTCCCATTTCAGGCTACAAAAACACAAGTTGTTTGGACCACAAGAAGATGGAACAAAGAAAATTATAAAAGAATTCATAGTCGACTGAATACAAGAATGTAAATTTCTAGGCAATTGATTTGTTTGAACTCGGGTGTGAATTATACATTGGAATATACTGTTACAAAATTACCTGTATTGTTATATAAATACCTGCAACAGTTATATTTTGTAGAGGCTTGGAAGTCTTGATATTGGCAAAAGCAATAACAAATAAGTAGACCACATAGATGTGATTTCTTAGAGAGATCATATATAGCTTCTCTGGGTTTCTTATGAGAAATTAGGAAACACATCAGTTCTCGATTTTTGATTTTGTATGCAGAAGGCAAGTAGGTCAATGGGGACTTGGTGGCTCAAAGTTAACTATATCAGAACATATATATGTTAAAACTTTTTTAGTGGCTTCATCTCTTGATCCGAACCAGACTCACTGGTGGATAGGGAAATGGCATTCAGAGAGGTCAATGGGCCTGGACATGCAGCTGATCTTAAGTCCTTCAGTAGTAGGCCAATATTGTGTCAAGCTAAACATAGCATCATAAACACAACTATAGCTGGAGTGTTAGTTCTTAATCAAGGATTTATTGATAAATGGAAACCGCAAAAGAGTTTTCATTAAGCTTCTTTTGTTCACCAGCTTCAACTCATTTATCAACTGTATTATAATTAGATGTTCTACATAATAGGTTTCGGACATCTTTGTACATATACTATAATGCAAGTGATCAGAAAGGAAGCTTTATGTGTAATCAAGATGATGCAATCGTGTGTGACATGTACCAATTTTATCGTTATGAAATCAAAGGACATTACCTTATTTGTCTCGATTGAACAACAAGACATTTTAAAGGTATTTCCTAATTTAATCCAGAAGATGTGAGTTCCTAATTTAATCAACCAAAAAATCATGCCCTAACAAGAATCAAAGCAAATAATCAAAAACTGTAGGGAAACTATTAAGAAATCAAAGCATAAGCAAAATATAAAAGAACAAAGCATCAGCCATGAGATCACTATGACAACCTACAATCTGAGCATAGCTATGAAATAGATGTAAAAAAGTAAAATATTAAACACATAAAATAATTAAAAATTTGATCATCACCTTGGTGCCAAGTGTCAATTTTTTTGTAGTTCCTTCTTGGGGAGATGATAGATGTTGTGAGAAAATCTGTAAAAAAAAAATCAAAAAGGAAATATCAATTCGAAACCCTAAACCCTAATGAAATTGCAAACCCAATTAGAAACCAAAAACCCTGATGAAATTGCAAACCCTAACGAAATAATTAGGAACCCACATCTTCTTCTTTATCCCTTCTTTCTCTTTGAAGTCCTCAAATCAAAGATTAGTTCTTCCTGTAGATGAATTAGGGGACGTAACAAAGATTAACCATCAGACCCAAGAATAAGAGAGAGAGAGAGAGACAAAAAGAGAGATTAATTACTCACTTCGTCGGTGCCCTTGTGGTGCTTTGGGGCATCGTCGAAGGATAATGGTTGTGCCTGCCACTTTACTCGGACGTCCCAGGAGGAAGAGAGCGCGTGAGAGCAACCGTACGTCCAGGGCCGGAGGGAGGGAGGGAGCGAGAGAGAGGGCCGGAGGGAGGGAGGGAGCGAGGGAGAGGGCCGGAGGGAGCGAGGGATCGAGGGAGAGGTCCCGATCGATGACTAAGAATTTAGTCTGGAGGAAAATAAAACTGTGATATGTGATTTCCCTTATAATATACGATGATAATTTAGTCTGGAGGGAAATTGTTTGGTAAAAAAAATTTGAAGGGAGGGAAATATTTTGATAACACTCTTGCTTTGGAGGGAATAACACTTTTTAGGGAAAAAATTAAAGAGGGATAATTATGCAATGGAAGAGATAATATTTTTAATAACAGTTATTACTGTTACCAAAAATAAACTAAATATAAAATATAAAATAAGTATTTTAGTAACGGTTATTAAATTATTGTCACGATAATTAATGTTACAACTTGTAATGGTAATAACTGTTACGCATTAAAAAAATACTGTTACAAAATGCCTATTTTGGTGTAGTGGTAGGAAGGCTGGCAGATGATGGCTGTCGCGGTCTGTTCGGGGACAAAGATTGGATGCTTGCGAAGGGTTTCCAACATCTGGCTCGGGAAGATTTGTGTTGTGGCATGTATAGGATCAAGCCGCTGAGCTGTACAGGTACGCCACAGACACCGGATGGAGGCTTGAGGGGTGCTCGATAGGAGGTGGATCGTCGAGAACTTTCTGAGAAGGGACTTCTAGGTGCTTTGAGGGATACAGAGGATTCGGTTCGTCAAGATAAAGCGACAGTTGGTGGTGAGTCAAAGATTGAGGGTCAGTCTGTCGGTCCCATGACAGCTGGTCGGTCTCCAGGTGGGGGTTGCTCTACGGATCCGGTTTTGGCGACAGGTGGTTTGCCAAAGCTTCACGGAGCGACATCGGTTTCAGCAGTTCGAAGCTAGGAAGGATGTCAAGGTTTGCAGCAAACTCAATCTGAGAGGGGAGCATCATCATTCACACAGTTCAGGGGGAGCTATGGGTCATCGACGGCATGCACAATGTGTGATGTTCTGCACATGGACGCATGTGTATGGGAGCTTCAAGTTCAGACACGAAGGTAGACAGGTTCAGGAGTTTGAATCTCAGGAGGACCGTACTGTCTGCTTGGTTGGGCCAGCCAAGGATGAAGAAGCTCGTCGGGACGTAAACACTTTTCGGTGGAAGACAGAAGTCGGGGATAGGCAGCCGAGACTTGCGGTGAGACTGATCGTCAGGGACTTCGGTCTTGATCGTGTTATTGATATCGGCTGGATCCCAGTAGTGCAAGAGGTGCTACGCATGACAGCTAGCGTCGACGTGACGGTCGAGGAGCTGGAGACGTAGGAAGATACAAAGCAGCTCGGGGGATCGAAGATCAGGGGCATGGAGGAGCAGGAACTCTGTCGCATGACGACATGCATGGAGTCCAGTTGAGGAGCCATGGGGTCAACACCCTCTCATCAGACTGGAGGGGGAGATTGTTGGAGTCCAATATGGATTTGGTAATAACATATTTATGGAGGCCAAATCTGATTAAATATTTGATTTAATTTGATTTAGATGTCCATAATTGGTGCTGGGCTATTTTAGATATAATAGGATTCTTATTTGATGGTTTCCTATTTAAGAGATCCTATTATAATCTAAAATAGGATATTGATGGGCTATTTTATGTGTAGTAGGATTTTTATTTGAGGGCTTCCTATTTAAGAAATCATATTATGACATAAAATAGGTTTTTTTTATCCTATATATATGGGGTGAGGGTGGAGGCACAAAGCACAACACAAAAAGTGGATATTCGAGGTGCTCGTCCACAGAAAATCTAAGAGAAAGTTTTGCACTTTGCTCTTATGACTTCACCATCCAAGACAGAAGGAAGAAGAGATCTAATCGAGGGGTCGTCAACTTCGGTTAGAGAGATTGCTACGGGTTGGTGAGCGATTTCAATTGTAATCTTTATTTTCTTCTTGAGTGTAGTGAGGGGGATGAACCTATTAGGGCAAAGGGTTCAACATTAGTTTTTGTCAATCTTGTAATTTCATCTGAGTTATAGAGATTGTGATTTGTCCAGGTGACGTAGTCACTGCCATATACTTATCTTTATCTGTGCTTGGTGTCCGTTAGACGGGGGTTGGTTATTTTAGGTGAGTTGGCTTAAGTTTTTGCTGCGACAACGTCTCAGACACGGTATCGGAGCGCAGGAGGGCGTATCCGATTTCCAACAAATAGTGGACCCAAAAGTCATACAATGCAGACGTATCGTAGGACATCTAAAAAAACTCACGAGTTACTAATTTTTAAACACATGTCGCTAAAAAATGGTTTGATTAAATTATCTGATAGAATTTAAATAAAAAGTCAATAATTCAAATAGAAAATAAGTCTACATGTCGTAACTATATTGTGAGTTCTCATTTTGAGTTTTTGTAGGAACATATTACTAACTTAATTCGATTTTGAAAATTCAGAAAGAAAGAAAAAAATCATAACTAACATATGATAATTACTTTCTTTCATTTTTTGTTTCATAAGTTGCATTTCTTAGATATCTATAAATGAGTTTACAGTAAAGACGAACTATCCGTGGAAAATAAGTTTTCGATGGCCTAACAACACCGAGGGAAACCAGGCACAAGTTCCATTAGTTTCATACTTGTTAGTTTCCAACTGCCAAACAAGTAGCAGAAGACTTTTGGAAACTAGAACTACAAAAATCTAAAATGGAGGAAGTTTCAAACATGTAAGATACTGACTGGGTGAAAGAAGATCATTGGATCGAGCCACGGGAGCGTATTATTTATTCCATATAATGGTGGAAGTTTTGGACAGTGGGCCCAAAAGGCATGCAATGCAGGTGTATCGTCAGGCATCTCAAAAAAATGCATGACTTACTAATTTTTAATCGTCACTCAGAAATCATCTGATTAAATATATCTCATCGAATTTAAATAAAAAAGGTCAAAGATCTAAATAGAAAAATAAGTCCACATGTTATAACCGTATTGTGAGTTCTCATTTTGAGTTTATATTTGAGTTTCTGTAGGAACGTATCACTAACTTAATTCTATTTTAAAAAACCAAAAAAATAAAATAAAATATATCTTAACTAATATATGATAATTATTTTCTTCCATCTTTTGTTTCATAAGTTGCATTTCTTAGATATCTATAATGAGTTTACTACAAAGACGAATTATCCGTGGAAAATGAGTTTTCGATAGCCTAACAACACCGAGGGAAACTAGGCACAAATTCTACTAGTTTCATACTTGTTAGTTTTTAACTGCCAAACAAGTAGCAGAAGACTTTTGAAAACTAGAACTACAAAAATCTAAAATGGAGGAAGTTTCAAACATGTAAGATCCTGACTGGGTGGCAGAAGATCAGTGGATCGAACCACGGAGGCGTATTATTCCTTCCATATAATGCACGGAAACAAATATATCAAAAACTGAAGGTTCTCCAGCCTAATACATCTATTATATTCTAAACTGGTAAAAACGTCCAACATCGTAGTACAGTAATGTGGATGCAAAATAACATGCAAGAAGCATATATATTAAGTCAGGTTATAAATATCAAAATAATATACAATTAAGAATGAAATGGGCATTATATTAGGAGGGAGAAAATGTTCCTGATATAGCTACATGAGCATTTAATGAAATAGCATCCACTTAAGAAAGTGCATCCACTATATATCAAATTGCATTCTGACACACATTTTGAAACTTCTGTAAGTTTGAACTTCTAAAGTCACTAGAGTAAACCTCCAAAAGGATCGACAGCCACGACCGCGTTTATGGCCCAAAGTTCTTCCTGGATTCAGAATAAGAAAACCTCTTCATCATATAATAATTTTGTGCCTCGAGTTATACATCTACTGTTATGCCAATCAGAAAACCCAGGTAATGACACATCCCTGCTTCAATTTCAAATATAAGCACATCCCATACCATTTACTTACCCTCCTACGCACCCGAACTCACGATTTAATTTTCTGCTGCTTGGAATAACCCAGGCAATGACACATTGATTTCTTTGATCAACAATTTCACTACTAATCAGCAGTAATTTCTTCTTGGAACAAATTTTGGCTTAATCTAAGAGAATGAGTATTGAGAATGAAATCATTGATTATGAAAAACTTGGTAGCTTCAGATCCAGCTTAATTTGGCAAAGCTTTCCATTTCAAATCCATCATGCATATTTAAATTAAGATGTATATACAATTTAAGTAACTTATTGTAAAATGTCTCCCAAATGAATGAATGAAGATGAAGGTAACTAAATATTTATAAATACCTATAGACCCTTGTGGTTGAGTCGCTTGACCGCGACCGTGATCTTCTCACCCTTCCCGTCCGTGGGGCGGGCGAAGCCCTTGTAGACGCTGCCGAACCCTCCCTCGTCGATCTTGAGCATGCGTTGGAAGTCGTCGGTGGCACGCAGCTTCGGCAGGTCAAATTTTCGACGACGGTCACTTCAGTGCGAGCCACCGCATCGTCTACACCGATGATCATCCTCTCGTCGACGACGACGAAGATGCGGTGTTACTCGTTGGGCGAAACGAAGGGCGTGCGTTGCCTCTGGAACTGGAGGACTTTGGCGAGATGACCGTTGGAGATTTTAGGGTTTGGAGTAAAGAATTAGGAGAAGAATGGTCAGTGGAGATTTTAGGGTTTTGGGAGATCTAATAAGAAAATTAGGGTTTCGATTAGATTTTGGGGGATTTCAGAGAAAGGAATGAGAGAGAGAGAGAGAGTCAAAGAAAAAAAAGGCCAGAGAAATTGAGGTGAAGGATGAAAGAAAGAGAGGAAATAGAGTTTATGTGCTGTAGAAGTTTCATAGGAAGAGTTAGGGCGAAATGAATTGGCACGAAGGGCGCAAAAACTAAAAAAAATTGTGGGAACAAAAACTTTTAGGATGACATTTTAAAAGTGTTGACCTTTATCATTTAATATTAGACAACATTTTGATAGTGTCATTGAATTCATGTCTACGACACTTCTTAAAAAATATCGTAATTGATGATAAATCTTTCAATACTAGAACACATTTTAACAAAGTGTCGTCATAAAAAATAATTAATGACACTTATTTACAAAGTATCGTTAATAAAGTGTCGTTATTAATCATTTTTGTTGTAGTGGAAGAAGATGAGTCGGTCGGTCAGTCGTCGGTCGGTCAGACGATGAGTGGGTGGGTCGGTCGGTCGGTCTTTAGGATTTTTGTTAGGGGAGAGAGAAGAAGATGAAGGGTTTTGTGAGGGGAGCGTTACCTTTAGGGTTTCCTGAGGAAGAGCGGTTTCGTGACAGAGAGAAGGAGGGGGGGGGGAAGTTTGGGAATTTTCGTGGAGGGTTTTCGTGGAGGGAGGGTTTTTGTGAAGGGTTTTCATGAAGGAGGACTGCGCTGTTTGGCGGGTTTTGGGGAGTTGAAGGGTTGGGGAGAATACATTAAGGTTTCTTCAAACATAAAATATAGCATTTTGCTGTGGACGGTAGCGATTTAATTTCTGAATATCTAACGGACGGAAACGCCGCTATCGAGAACGCTATAAATTATACAACAAAATTGGATCGCTCCTATAGCAGTCACAACATGCTATAACTTATTTTTTAAATATCAAAAAAAAAAACTGTGTTGCCTCTCCCATGATTGGAACAGTAGATATTTCAATTGTGAGCATTCCATTAACTCGGTTAATCGAACCGAATTACTAAATACCAAATTCGACCGAAAATCGAATAACAAAAATTGAAACCAATCGAAATATCCCGTATCGAACCAAACCGAACGGAATAAATCTGTTCGATTTTCAGTTTATTTGGTTTAACCAATATTTCAGTTTATTTATAATTTTTTTTGTCAATATATAGTTACTAAATATACAAATTTATATTTCGTATATATATTACTAAATTTTTTTATTCGGTTTACCAGGGGAGAGGAATTTTATATAAAATTTCTGAAAGGTTAGTTTGATTTGAAGAGTATTCTGCAGACTACTTGGCATAATTTTTTTTACGGTAACGATTTAATCCCATTACGACGTTGTAACTTATATAGCATCCAAAATGTGCTATAGTCTTTTTTTAATCATGTAAAATATATAGAATACGATGCTGCTCCTAATCGAACTGGATACCTTACTTTGACATACGGGCATAGCAACATAAGCAGCGTCCAGAAAAAACTATACCTTTAACAGCGTTCATAACACGCTATATAAAGTTCTGTTAACAGCAAAATAGCAGGAAGGCATAAACGCTATAGATAAACTGCTATTGTATGAACTTTTAATGGCACTTCACAATGAACGCTATGGATGATGATATTATAAGGGAGACTCGAATGCTATAGATAAAATGCTATTGTACGCTCTTTTAATAGCACTGCAGAAAGAACGCTATTGATGATGACATTCTATAGCAGGGAGGCTTGAACGCTATAGATAAACTGCTATTGTATGCCCTATTTGTTGTAGTGTGGGCCCAAAAGACATGTAATGTAGGTGTATCGTCGGGCATCTAAAAAACGCATGAGTTACTAATTTTTAAAACTAGTCACTCAAAAATCATTCGATTAAATATATCTGATCGAATTTAAATTAAAAAGTCAAAGATCTAAGTAGAAAAATAAGTCCACATGTCATAACCATATTGTGAGTTCTCGTTTTGAGTTTATATTTGATTTTCTATAGGAACGTATCACTAACTTAATTCTATTTTGAAAATCCAAAAATTAGAAAATATCATAACTAATATATGATAATTATTTTCTTTCATCTTTTGTTTCATAAGTTGCATTTCTTAGTAGGGGTGAGCATTCGGTTAATTCGGTTCAAACGGAACCGAATAACAAAAAATCAAATTGGACCGAAAACTGAATAAGCAAAATAGAAACCAACCAAATTAGCCCATAACTGAATCAAATCGAACCAAATTAAATCGGTTTGGTTTTTGGTTTATTCGATTTTTCTGTTTACTTGCGCTTTCTTTAATACATATGTAACTAAATAAACCTAAATTTATTCAGTATTTACCTATAGTGTATATATATATATATATTTTTTTCTATAGTGTATATATATATATATATATATATATATATATATATATATATATATATATATATATATATATATATATATATATATATATATATGTTGGTTTTTTTCCTTAGAGACTAGAAAGATAGTCCCACATTGCCTAGGCCAAATGGATTGTATCTATATTTAAAGCTTTGCTTGTGTTGAGAGATCACATGAGATGTGGCACATGGGTGCCATATGGGGGTATTTTTCTAGAGGAAAGAAGGCTAACCTAACAAAGAAGCATTAATACTTTTTGTCATGCTCGTGGGATAATTTTCCTATGGAGCTAAGCCCTGAAGGGGCTTAGTGACTCGGACTCGGGCTCAAGGGTATAAAGTGGCATTTTGCTGGCACACTTTGCACTTAGCATGTCAGCATCGGCACATGGCATCTTGTGCGCAGTTGATTCACTCGTCTTCTGCACGAGTCGCATGCGCAGGTGCATGCGTAGGGGCCGCATAACGCTTGCGGTGCTGTGCTGCGCGCCTGTGCACTTGCGGTGTTGTCGCGTTGCTATGCTGCTGCGCTGTTGTACTGCTTCGCAGCTATACGCGGGCTGACGGGCTGAGTGGGCTAAGGGGCACAGGCTGTTCCTGATGTGGCTGATTGGAAGATTTGAGCGGTTATGGAAAGATTGAGTCAATTAATCATATCCATATTTTGTGGGATTTGAATTTAATTCTTTCAAATCTTTCCATTATTCGCTCCTATCTTTTCGTAATCAGTTACGGCCAGAATTTGGATTAGGGTTTTGACCCTCCTCTATAAATACTCTCTCCGTGCCTCATTGAGGACTTATGCTAAAATTAAGAGATGAAAAGAGCTGTGCCGCCATTGCCATTGGAGTCATTTGGAGTTCTTTGAGTTCGAGAAAAGAGGTGACAGCGAGCGTTCCAGAAGTTCTTTCGAACTTGCTGGTTCCTGTGAGCAGATCGCAATAGGACAAATCTTGCTTTGAGCAACGGTGATCTTTATCACCCAAGCAACACTGATCTTAATCATTCCACTAGAATTATAGTGATCTTTATTCACCTACTAAGTTGCTTTATCAATCCCGCAGAATTGCGATGATCTTTATTCGCCTGCTAAGTTGCTTTATCAATCCAGCAGAATTGCGGTGATCTTTATTCGCCTGCTAAGTTGCTTTATCAACTCGGGTTATCGTAGAGATCGAAATTTCCATCTAATAATTTGTTTCAGAAATAACAATCTTAAAGCAAGATTCAGATCTGATGGAGAACAATCGTGCACAACTTCTCGATACAAGTTTTAAACTTAAGAAGTTTGACGGGGAGCATTTCAACGTCTGGAAGAAAAAGGCCAGCCTTAATCTTTAACTCATGAGCGTCGACTACGTGTTGATAAATCCTGATCCTTTGATTCCAGAGGGTAAAAATACTGGAAGGGTTGCTGAAGTCATGGCTTTGCAATCGAAGTGGAGACGGGATAACAACCTCTGCAAGTTGTTGATCCAGAACTCGATGGAGGACTCTCTGGCGGAGTCATACAACACGATGGTCAATGCAAAGGACGTCTTAGAGTCTATATAGAATCTCTACAAGGTATATGAGAACAGAAATAAGATCCACGTGACTAAAAAGGTCTGGAGGATGCGGTTGGAGGACGACATAACCATGTTGCCTCAAGTCAAGGTGTTCCTCAAGTTACGTCAGAAGCTGGTGGATGACGGCATGCCCTTGGTTGATGCTTTTATTGTCGGGGGTATTATTGCCAAGCTTCCACCTGGGTGGAGCAACTTCATCGCGAACATGCACCGCAAGAAGATAAAAGTGGATTTGGAACGCCTCTTGAACTGGATACATGTTGAAGATGAGTTGAGGGCTCAACTCAAAGTGGACGCCTTGTCCAAGCAGATGACTAAAGCGAACATAGTACAAGGAGGAAATTCTAAAGAGAAGCAAAAGGCTCCCTACCAAAAGAAAAAAGACGTTCACCATCTGAAGGTAAAGTCGGCTCAGTTCAAGCCCAAGTCCAAAGAACCTGGGATTTGTTTCAACTGTGGCAAGAAAGGCCACTGGAAGAGGGACTGCAAAAAAAACCAAAACAAAAGGAACAAGGAGAGGCTAACTTTGTTGCTATAATTGTGCAGGTTGACTCAGCTGGGATTAACACAGACTAGTAGATAGATATTGGGGCCTCGTGTCATGTTTGCTTAAAGAAGGAGTGGTTCACTACGTACCAACCTGTTTCTGAGAAGGTTATAGTAGCGAACTAGACACAAGCTGAAGTACTCAGGATCGGAACGGTGGTATTGCAACTGACTTCGAAAAAGTCGATAATGCTTCAGAATGTGAAGCACGTACCCGCTATAGCCAAGAACCTGGTCTCTGGAAGCATGCTCTGCAACGCAGGCTTGAGGATGGACATTAATGCTGGTCAAGTCATTATGTCTCATAAAGGAACATACTTCGAGAAAGCTTTTTGTACTGAAGGGATGTTTAAACTTCAATTTGTAACTTCTATGGAGATAATGAATGCAATTTCTTCTTCTGGTTATTCACTTAAGTTGTGGCATAATAGACTAGGATATGTTCATTGTAAAAGATAAACAAGATGTCTAGTCTAGGGCTTATCTCCAAATATGGGGTAAGGAGTTGGAGAAGTGTGAGGTCTGTGCGTAGACAAAGATCACAAGAAAATCGTTCAAGCGGGTAAACCGAAGTACAGATCTTCTGGAGTTTGTGCACTCAGATATCTGTGACTTCAAACAGTTCTCCACAAAGACCGGGATGAAGTATTTTATTACCTCCATCGACGACTTCTCAAAGTATGCGTTCGTTTATCTACTCAAGTCTAAAGATGAAGTGTTTGAGAAGTTTAAGGAATTCAAGGCTAAAGCCAAGCGTCAAACCAGACAATAATTCAAGAGACTCAGAAGTGATCAAGGTGGTGAGTATAGGTCTCATGAATTCGCATCGTTCTGCAGAGAATATGGAATCATCAACGAGACAACTGCTCTGTACTTCCCTCAATCAAATAGTGTTGCAAAAAGAAAGAACATAACGTTAACAGAGATGATAAACTCAATATTATTAACTGCGGGTCTTCCCAATTGCTTCTGGGTTGAAGCAATGCTTACGGCTAAGTTCATATTGAACAAAGTACCGCATGCAACTTTGGAAGTTACTCCTCATGAACTCCGGTTCAAGGTCAGACCCAACTTGAATGTCATTCGAGTGTGGGGGTGTCTGACGTATATGAAGCTTCCGGATTTCAAGATTCAGAAGCTGGGAACAGGGACTACGAAGACTATATTCCTAGGTTATGCTGATAAGAGTGATGCTTGGAGGTTCCTTGATATTGAGTCAAATCATATTATTGAATCTCGCGATTCAGAATTCATTGAAGATAAATTTACAAGGCATAAGAACATTATTCTCGTGGATATTTCGGAGAACAATGTGAGTGCACAAGAGGCTCAAGTTCCTTACGAAGAAGTAGTCCAAGAAGATATTGTTGCTATAAAAACAACTGTTAAACCAGAACTCGCAGAACCTGTATCTAAGTGAGTGAGAAGATAGAAGGACTTCGGAGAGGATTTGGTCACCTATTATGTGGAAGCAAACCCGCTTACCTATGATAAGGCGATGAAGACCAGAGATGCTGTCTTCTGGAAGGAGGCTATTAATGATGAGTATGACTCGATAACCTCCAACAACACGTGGGTGCTGGTCGACCTGCCTGAAGGAGCAAAACCAATCGGATGCAAATGGATCTTCAAGAAGAAGATGAAGGTCGATGGAACTGTTGACAAGCTCAAGGCAAGATTAGTTGCCAAGGGGTTTTCTCAGAAGCAGGGAATCGATTATTTCGACACGTATGCTCCTGTAGCACGGATGACGACCATCAGGCTGTTGATTATTCTAGGGCAATTCACAAGCTGGTTATTCATCAGATGGATGTTAAGACCGCTTTCCTAAATGGTGAATTGATCGAAGAGATTTACATGCAACAGCCAGAAGGATTTGTCGTCAAGGGACTTGAAGACAAAGTCTATAAGTTAGTAAAATCTTTGTATGATCTGAAGCAAGCTCTCAAGATGTGACACGAGAAGTTTGATAAAGTCATAAGATCAAACGGCTATAAGGTCAGCGAGTCGAACAAGTGTGTGTACACAAAGTTTGATGACGGGAGAGGAGTTGTCGTTTGTCTGTACATGGATGACATGCTGATCTTGGGTACAGATCTAGCAAGTGTCATTGAGACAAAGAAGTTCCTCTCGTCTAAGTTCAGTATGAAGGACTTAGGGAAAGCCGATGTTATCCTAGAGATAAAGATCATCCGGATAGAAACTGGAGTGGCATTGTCACAGTCTCATTACATTAAGAAGATGCTCACACGCTATGGGTATCAGCATCGTACGCCATAATAGTGAAATGCCCACAGGAGGATACGTCTTCTACATGGGTGGAGCTACTATATTTTAAAAGTCGAAGAAGCAGAGTATGCTGTCTCACTCTTCTTTGGAGTCTGAGTTCTATGCACTGGCGGCTGCAGCGGAGGAAGCATAATGGATTCGGAAGCTCATATATGATCTTTCAATGGTTGGTGCACAGATACCGGTGGTACCGATATACTGTGAGACATCAAATGACCTCTTCAATGGTTAGAAGAGGACTATACATCTAAGACACAGAGCAATAAATGATCTTATTAAAAGAGGAGTCATTGCCGTAGTTGATATTCGGAGTCAGGAGAATCTTGCAGATCCGTTCACCAAAAATCTCAAGCGTCAGCTGGTTAAAGACACAGCAGGTAAGATGGGCTTGAAGACACTTTGATATTATATTTTTGTAATTCTACTACAAAGCTTTATGCTATTAGTTCAAAAAAAAAATCTACTAGGTATCTAGCTTCTAGTTCAAAGAAGGACCATTGACTGGAAGAATATCAGGAGCAGTAGATAATCCTTTGGGATATTACGGGGTTATGAACCCAGAACCACTATTGTCTACTGATTGTTCTTTACAAAGAACAAAGTCCTGTGAAGGATGGCTTGGAAGCCTCAATGAGTTCTCGGGCATCTGGGATATCTGGCATATTTTATAGGAAGTACGGATAGCACATCACTACAAAGAAGCGTAGTACTCCATGCTACAGTGAGGTGACACCACATGAGGGTAAAGCCTCAGCTTCGAGCCAAGTCACAGCGGCGTAGCATCGGACATAGGCAAAAGGTCATAATACTGTATGATGAAGAGTAGTAGGCATCACTACAAAGAGACTGGGCCTCATGTTATAGTGGATGACACCACATGAGGCAGTGCCTCGGCTTTGCAAGCCATTTCATGGCAGCGTAACACCGTAAAGAAGCAAAAAACTTTATGTTGTATAGTTTGGCACTACAAAGAGACTGGATCTCATGGTACAGGTGGTATGACACCACATGAGACAATGTCTCGGCTTCATGCCACGTCATAGCGGTGTAACACCGCAAGGAAGCAAAATGCTTCATGCCAAAGACTCTTTAAAGAACTCACCTAAAGTACATGGATAGAGATGTAGGCCATCTCTTAAGGGAAATCTTGTAGACACCTAAGATACATACACCAAAATCAGGCTGACACAAGACCTTTAATGTGCAGCCAGAAGCACAAATGATGACATTGTGTAAGTGGAAAGAATTTTAATTATGGTACAAAATTCAAAGCTTAGTCCATTCTTGTATCATGCTATTATTTAACCCATGCAAAAAGATTCAAGTCGTAGCGACATCTATCCTAATGCATGATGGACAGTCACTGTGAGAAACGCTCAACCCATATATAGAGATGTGTGAGATTGATGGTATTTTTCTTTAGAGACTAGAAAGATAGTCCCACATTGACTTGACCAAATGAATTGTATCTCTATATAAAGCTTTGCTTGTGTTGAGAGATCACATGAGGTGTGACACATGGGTGCCATATGGGGGTATTTTTCAAGATGAAAGAAGGCTAACCCAACAAAGAAGCATTAATGCTTTTTGTCATGCTCATGGGATAATCTTCCTATGGAGCTAAGCCCTGAAGGGGCTTAGCGACTCGGACTCAGACTTGGGTGGCACTTTGTTGGAGCACTTTGTACTTAGCACGTCAGCATTGACGTATGTCACTCCCGTTTTCCGTTACGTGTTTTTAGTATACGTGTACGAAATTCTGACTTTTGTCAGGTGACCCGTATTTTGACTTATGTTGCTTAGCCTAGTCTTGGTTTAATCTTGCCTTAGTTTAATTTGGTTTGGTTCAACTTGGCTTGGCTTGACTTGGTTTGTTTTGGTTTGAGATGAGAAGGGTTTGTATAAAAACTAACTCCTCTCTCTCTCTCCTCCATTATTTCTCATTACTTCTTCATCTTCTTCATTTACTTTTCCCACCTACCAAGTCCTAGGCAAGTGCAACTTACTTCATGATGGATCTCAAATTTTATGGTTCCATTGTCTTCCTTGCTTGATTTTAAGCCTCTTTAGAACATGGAAATTTGATTTGATGGTTACATTTTTGTAGATCTAAGTTTATAGTTCTTTCGATTTTTTTTTGTTTTTATCTTTTAAACTTTATTATTTTCGAAAACTACTTGTTCCATGTTGTAGAGAATTTAATTTCATTCAGTTTAAACCTTTATTTTGCCAAATTTCGAGTCCACTAGCCCAAATTATGGACATTAGAAGTTTCTAAAACTCCATGGCCAAAAGCTTGCTGGTAGGGACGGCACCTCGCGCACTTTTGGTCCGTGCACCTTGTACCTCGCGCACCTTTTGGTCCGCGCACCTTGTACCACATCCACCTTTTAGTTCGCGCACCTTGCACCTCGCACACCTTTTGGTCCATGCACCTTGCACCTCGTGCACCTTTTGGTTCGCGCACCTTGCACCTCGTGCACCTTTTCGTCCGTGCACCTTGCTCCTCGCGCACCTCGTGCACCTCGTGTAGCTCGTGCACATTGCACATCGTGTACCTCGTGTACCTTGTACCTCATGCACCTCGTGCACCTTGCACCTCGTACGCCTTGCACCTTGCGCCATGCACCTTTTGCCCGTGCGCGAATCACTCTAAATGACTGTTTTTGCCCGTTTAAGCTATTTTGTAGCTAGAATCTTAAAAATTCAAAACATGAAAGTTGTATATCTTTGTCTTAGCTTCAAGAATTTTCATGTCTCACTTTAATCAAAGTTCATATGTGACTTATAGTTTCAATCACACATGGGTGTTCTCGAATCTTCTTTGCATGTTTTCTATACTTGGTCTAAATTGCGACGACCCGACTTGACACTTGATAGTCTTGAGATAGTAACTTGAACTTGACTTGAACATGATAATATGAACCCGTATTGATAACTCTTGATAAGTGGCCCATCGAGGCACATTCCAGACAAGTACTCTTGATATGACAAGTAAACCTGACATGACATGTATAATCTTGATTGCCGTTGCGACGGCTACTCATGTCTTGCTTGTGTAACTCTTGCCCTGACTTCGTGGTTGATTGTGCCTGTAAAAGCTACATGTTTCGTCTTGCATCATGTCTAGGACATGGATTTCTTGTTACCACGTCCAGGGATTTATAATGAATCTGACTAGGTTAATGACTAGATTTATCAAGTAGTTTATATAGAGAGATTTTCAAGTTACAGGCGATACCGTTATCCCGGCCACACCTGTGGACTTGTAGCATGCCGACGAGTAGGGCGTATTTCCAGCACACTATCACGTGTTGCACTTCTTGAATCATAAGCACTAAAGTACACAAGTAATCTTGATAACTCTTATAACTCTTGTAACCCCCGCCTGGATAACCTAGATAGTCTGTAGGGCTTGTGATTGCAGGAACATATCATTGCATCTTGTTAGTAACTAAGCTTGTGATAACCCTAGTTAGCTAACAATAGCAAGCCGTAGGACTTGATTGACCGTGCTTGAATGAATTGTCTCAGGATTAACATGAAAATTATATTCCACCTCTTGTTCCTTCTACTGCAAGCTAATGTTTTATGTTAACTCAGTCTTTCATGTTATTTAACTATGCTCATTTATCAATTCTTCTTTTAATTATATGCTAGTTTTAGTTTATAAGTGGAGCCTCCCTTGTGGCACTTGTTCTTTCTGGGGTCTGACCCTTGTATGACCAAATTTTGGAGTAGCACCCGAGGATCTACCCGCCTTCCAGCCAGATGGTGAACACTAGACGTAATCCTGACAACGAGTGAGTTTCTCATTTTGCTCTCCCACTCAATTGTAAATTAATCTTTTGAGGCGTTTAGCCGTCGAGCAAGTGTTAGCTTGTGTTGAAACTTAATTTCTATTTGCCTAAGGGCTGTAACATGATTGACAAATCCTAGGGTTGATCACGTATGACTTAACTCTTGCTAGTCTTCATATTTTGTATGACTAGCTTCATAATCATCTGAATATGTAATGTTTGGGACGCCTTACTTTGTATGTCTGATGATCTAACATCTTGTAACATTTACTTGCTTGCTTGAGATTGAGACACTAGATTTGTTCTTGACCATATGAGACTGATGGCTTGTAGATAAACCATCATGCATCTAGACAGCCGTGACCATATTACGAGGTGGATTGCACTTCTATGTACGTAGCTGACTGTGTCTGTCCCCTGCTCTCTAGTATTCTGGTTCTGGGACGTGATAGCGCATGGCGTCTTGTTTGCAGTTGATGCGCTCGTACGCTCGTCTTCTGCGCGAGTCGCATGCGCAGGGGCCACGCAGGTGCACGCACAGGAGCTGCGCAGGTGCCGCGGGGCTGCGGCGCAGCTGCGCGCTTGCGTGCTTGCGGTACTGTGCTGCGCACATGCGGTGTTGTGCTACGCGCCTGCGTGCTTGCTGTGCTGCGCTGTACGGTTGCACACTTACGGTGCTGCCACCTTGCTATGTTGCTGCTCGCGGTTGTGCTACTTCGCAGCTACACACTGGCTGACGGACTGAGTGGGCTAAGGGGCACAGGCGGTTCCTGATGTGGCTGATTGAAAGATTTGAGCGGTTATGGAAAGATTAAGTCAATTAATCAGATCCATCTTTTGTAGAATTTGAATTTAATTCATTCAAAATTTTCCATTAATCGCTCCTATCTTTTCGCAATCAGTTACGGCCAGAATTTGGATTAGGGTTTCGACCCTCCTCTATAAATACTCTTTTTGTGCTTTCATTAAGAACTTACGCTGAAATTAAGAGACGAAGAGAGCTATGTCGCCATTGCCATTGGAGTCATTTTGAGTTCTTCGAGCTCGAGGAAGGAGGTGACAGCGAGCGTTCCAGAAGTTCTTTCGAACTTGCTGGTTCCTGGGAGCATATCGCAATAGGACGAATCTTGTTTTGAGCAACGGTGATCTTTATCACCCCAGCAATACCGATCTTAATTAATCCAGCAAAATTGCGGTGATCTTTATTCACCTGCTAAGTTGGTTTATCAATCCAACAGAATTGCGGTGATCTTTATTCGCCTGCTAAGTTGTTTTATCAATCCAACAGAATTGCAGTGATCTTTATTCGCCTGCTAAATTGCTTTATCAACTCATGTTTTCGTAGAGATCGAGATTTCCATCTAACGACCTGTTTCGGGAATAACAAATAAATTATCTTATTTGGCTTTCGGTTTTGGACTAAAACCGAAACCGAATAAGAAAATTTAGTATTTTCAAAATCGAAACCGAACCGATTTTATTTTTAAATCGAACCAAATCTCTTATTCGGTTCGATTGTCGGTCCAAAACAGAATAATGCTCACCCCTATTTCTTAGATATTTATAAATTAGTTTACAATAAAGACGAATTATCCGTGGAAAATGAGTTTTCGATAACCTAACAACATCGAGGGAAACTAGGCACAAGTTCCACTAGTTTCATACTTGTTAGTTTCCAACTGCCAAACAAGTAGCAAAAGACTTTTGAAAATTAGAACTACAAAAATCTAAAATGGAGGAAGTTTCAAACATGTAAGATCCTGACTGGGTGACAGAAGATCAGTGGATCGAGCCATAGGGGTGTATTATTTCTTCCATATAATAGTAGGAGTTTGGGTAGTGGGCCCAAAAGACATGCAATGCAGGTGTATCGCCGAACATCTAAAAAAAACACATAAGTTACTAATTTTTAAAACTCGTCAAAAATCATCCGATTAAATATATATGATCGAATTTAAATAAAAAAAAGTCAAAGATCGAAATAGAAAAATAAGTCCACATGTCTTGTGAGTTCTCATTTTGAGTTTATATTTGAGTTTCTGTAGGAACGTATCACTAACTTAATTCTATTTTGAAAATCCAGAAAATAAAAAAAATATCATAACTAATATATGATAATTACTTTCTTTCATTTTTTTTTTCTTCATAATTTTCATTTCTTAGATATCTATTCATGAGTTTACAATAAGACGAATTATCCGTAGAAAATGAGTTTTCGATAGCCTAACAATACAGAGGAAAACTAGGCACAAGTTTCACTAGTTCCCACTTGTTAGTTTCCAACTGCAAAACGAGTAACAGAAGACTTTTGAAAACTACAACTACAAAAATCTAAAATGGAGGAAGTTTCAAACATGTACTAAAATATTGATCATGCTTATAGTTAGAACAGTTGATCTCATCAAAAGGGACCATCCTCGTGATAAGATGTGAACATCATGAATTTGAGTTCAACTACATAAACTCAAATAAGAACTCTTGGATGTGACACGTGGATTTCACTAACGTTGAAAGAGTATTCATTTATCTGTTTAGCCACTTGAAAAAAATTAAGCCATGAGATGCAAGTAATCCAACAACTTTTCAGTGCGGAGTTCTAAAAATTAAGAACTCATGAGTTCCTCTAGGTTTTTTTTATTTTTTTTCCTACTACTTGAGAATTAGGATCAGAAAGCTGACAATAGTAATCATCCAAGACCATTCATATCAAAAATTTAAGTAGAAATCACAGAGACGAGCCAGAACATAACAGGCTCTAAACCAACATCTGACTAAATACAACAACACACTCCAAACAACCATCAAACAGAATAATTCTTCACTCGTCCAGGATTCGAGGAAAACATTAAAATTCCCAATCACCAGTTCAAAATTGAAAAATAATATCACTCTACGCAATGACAAATTGACAGCCTATCTTGCACGGACACAAATAATACTTGGACACAAAATAACTTGCAAAGGTGCTCTGACTGGTTAGGATTTAGGAACCACTTTCAACATAGAATGGATATAAACGTATTGTGACAAATCAAGGAAGAGCTACAAGTCTTGCTTTTTTCTGAGATGAGAAGGATTATTGGTTTACAAACTACGTCATCCGACTCTTCTATATTGTACAGAACACTTAGCTGAGAAATTAGCAAGGGTGATACATACATCGTCAGGATCTAGCTGACAAGAACGCAAGATAACATAAGAAAACCCAAACTTCATGAGAACCTCAATATACAAAGCCCAAACAACCTGGCTGGTCTGTAATTTAATGAAGTTTGAGGCGTTAAATGCCTGTAATTCAGCTTCTGCTACGAGTTGTGTCCATTTGTAACATAGGTGAATCCAGTGTCGTGAGAACCTGGGGTAGTGACATGCCAACAGAGAGAACAATTTCTGCATTCAAAGCACGGTTTAGAGAATGTTGTTAGCAAGCCTCATCTTTCTTTATTTTTTTGCAGAATGGGACTGGTTTCATTGGTTAGACACTTCAACAGATCAAGCATCAGATTTTATGGCTAAAATAGCAAGGAGAAAGCAATGTCTTACCAATTCCTTCACGAACTGATAAGTTTGGTCTTATGACATCGTTGGAGTTGATCAGGAAGACATCACCAATGTAAAGATGATTAGTCGGAACATAAACACAACAAAGCTCCTCTTCACCAGAATAATTCTGACAGTAATTTTGAAACAGAAAGGTTATCAAGAATACACACCATAGTTTCAAGTTTTGAGCTTAATGATGCAAGTAGTATATTGCCTCTCTAAGCATGGAAATACACATGTCAGCATAGGTGAAGAGGAGAATCTAGTTGCATACAACATTTTGATACAAGGAAGATAAATCCACATGGATGCAACATGCACAAGCATGAACTTGAACCAGACGTGCATCGTGGCAAAAGTATACCTGAAGAACAACAGATGAGGTGATGAAGCCAAAGGCATATTCACCTATTCGTGGATGTCTTATAATTGCCACTTCCTTGAAGGCCTGTGTATTCTGGCCTGCAAAAAGAAACATCAGGAAACTGCTAAACTTAAGAAAAGGATAATGTAGGATGGAAGTGAAGATACAATACTTGGTGATATGGCAGAGCTAATCTGCTTGGAAGCATTGTAGATATGGCGAACAAATGGCATCCTCTTAATAAACCACTCTCCAAGACCAAGGACGGATGCCCCTAGCCATGAAGACATGAATACTCCAACCATGAAGATGAAGGTTATGGAAGTTATGAATCCAAGCCCTGGCAAGTAAAACAATCCATTTAAGCAATAACCAAAATATAAAGGAGTTGATCAAGAAGTAAGCTGCAAAATATATGCCAACTCATGGTGGAAAGTCTTTGTTTGAATGTTCAATTTAATGTCTTGTGATTTTTTTAATTCCCTCAGTACATTCCAGACTGAATAAGGAAGTGAACAAAAAATCATACCATACGAATAAAAGCGTGTACTATACCAAGAGAACAATAACAGTGTTCACAAGGGTGGTCAACACGGTAGTTCATTTCGTATAAAGTATCCAAAACTTGGTACAAGTATCGCTATCAGATTTAACTTTTGAGCATCGGTATTGGCAGTCCAGCTGGTTTTTGACAATTTCGGGTTGGAGTATCCAGATTCAATACTTAGAATAGTGTCTGTGCATGTAAAGCGGATTAGTGTCTACATGTGCAGGTGTAAATTTTACGAATAGGTAAAATGTCTTCTCTGAGTTTATTTTTGGTATTTTGATCTCTATCAACCTCTATATAATGCAATCTGCAACATTATTTATGACAGTTTTTTAAAGGAACTTTCTGGATTTATTCAGAAAATTAGTGACATGCGAGTATTTTATACATAGTGAGAATTAAATCCAAATTGTACATTTTAGTTATACTTGGTTATTTGCAATTATATCTCCAATAGTGTTATTGGATCATTTCAAATTAAAATTTAGGGAAACATGTATTCTAAGTTTGGAAAAGTAAATGGACTCCGCTTTTTTAACTCAAACCATTTAATTAAAGTTTAACAAATAGGTTAAACACTAAGTTCAGTGGCTTTGATACTTTGAGAGAACCTGACCTGGCATTTGACAAACTTAAGTTCTACTTACATACCCTCATCAACTCAACCGTGACCTTCAGGTCAAGGAAAGGAGCGAGGGATTAGCAGTGCAGCCATCTTGACAGAGAGCATGTGGCATGAGCAATGGATATGGTAGGACAATCAACTCTCCTCAATCGTTCCCATTCTCTCTCTTGTTTGTTTCGGATAGGGTACAGTTACATCTTTTCCCCTCTTCTTTTCTCTTTGGAAAGGAGGGCCTTACATTTTTCATGTGTGAGCAACTAAGTGACATTTTTACATGTTTCCAAGTAACATGAAACTTTTCATCTCAAATTTCGATCACTTTCCAAAATGGCTCAAACATATCAGTTTGGTCCGACCTTGCTGTAGATTAATCGAAGAGACAGCCAAGCAAAACCCTTGAGATACTCTTATGGCATATTGCAATTACAGTCCAAATTTAACTCCCAAGGCCAAATAGATATAACATCTGTAGAATAGCTTGTGACTAGAGTGTTCTTGGTGATTCAGTAGCTGACTAACTTTACGTTTTCACAATCTATGATGCAATTTAAACTTGCATTTCTAACGCTGTATTTCAATTGAAAATTTTGCAGCTCTCCACCTTGTGAAGAAATGGATTTGTTTTTCTCAAATAAGTTAAGCCTTGAATGGATGTTTGATAGCGTTGAAGCAACACAAATAAAAATATTAATGAAGTTAAAATAACATGCCACAAATAACTATTCAGAAATATTTATGATAACACCTCAGGAGATTTCCATCTTTCCAAATTATATGATTGATGTTCTAAAGCACCTTGCATGACATGTAGATATTAGTTTTATCACTCAGATTATAGCCATTTACTTCACTATGCTGTTTAAAACACATCTACTGGCTATACAATAAAGGGTCTAAGAATACTACCTATAATGAAGATAAAGCTGAACATTATAAAAATGCATAATATAAAATAAATTGCATACCAAATATGTTGATTCCCAGGTGAGCATAGATTGGTGAAAAGAATCCATCAACAAAGCAAATGAACCACCAGGTTATATAGAAAGTGATTGCAATTGGGAACAGGATAACACTGCAAGGTAAGCAATAGCACAGTTAATAAAATATTTGCACTCTGCCATAAACCTAATATGGTTTAGGTTCATATCATTCTGCGAAATGACAACTTAAGTTCATATTCCGGCAATACTAAAACCAATTCATGAAGTTTGCTGCATTCACTGTCATAAAACTAGAGAAGATATCTTCACCGGACTGGTCCAAATACAACTTATAGGAGCTTCCTTTCTGTGGTCAAGATCCACAAAACCTAAAAGGAAACTGTATGAGGTTGAAGCTTAGGAGCAAGGGCACACAAAGGTCCATGATATATTTCTGCAGAATACCTAACTACATGTCAAATATACATGGACACCCCAAATTCTGTGCCGTGTCTGATGTGTGATGCCCATTGCCCATGCAACATAGATGAAACTTGAAACTGAATAGGCATCAATTGTTCCAACAAAAACAACTTAGGTAAGAGTCAAATTCCAATTTCCAAGGTCATTACAGCTATGATAATGTCATCTTGATTAGGTAATGAAAGGAAGAAATCGAAAATGCGTGCATTTTCCAAGGACATAATTCAACCATACTGCAGCAATTGTTATCTTAGGCAATATTCAAGTATCTCGTTGCATGTGTAATCCTATGCATATCTAGTTTCAAGTAATGTGATGGCTTTACCAACCCAAGAAGCAAGAAAATGTATCCTAGTTCATTATTCCAAGCAAGTTACTAAGGACTATATTTCAGATCTTACCAGTTACCACAGACAGTGCTAGTGCACAAGTGGCTCAGTGTCATTTGTAATCCTTCATTGTCATCAAAGGCCTCTCCCATTAAAATGGAGACAGGCATGTAACACAAGAAAGCCACACAAAATAATCAACAGAGTTTTTTGGGGTGTCAACCAGATGTCAACCTTCTATGATATGATGGTGGCCAATTCCTAGGAAACATAACTAGGAACAAGAAAGGACCTTGCCAATTCCTAAAACATAACTCCGACGAACTACGTGGTCCCGGCAATCCATAGCTCGCAATCCGTTCTCCATTGGCTCCGGTGAGTTCGTATTATCATTTTCGTGCTATCTAGCATTTTTATATATCAGTTTTGGATTGATTATAACACATTTCCATTTTTGCATCACCTCAAGTCCCGTGCGGTTGTCGAACATCAACTCCAGTGATCATCTTTTTATCGAGACTGTATATGGGTCCGTTGACTGCATTCCAATGAGCGATTCACAGATTTGGATTCATTTGCACCTTCGAAATTTGGGATTAGCGTCAGTTTTGGTTATATCTCCATATGTGACACGTTAGTGTCAGGCTATGTCCACTCTCAAACACGGATCATGCAAGAATACATTGACGATCTATATTTCAGTTACTAGATCTCATTATTGTATTGTGGTTGTGATTTTGTGATCCGTTATCAGGACGTCCGAGTCATACTCGGGTGTGATCAACCTTTGGTGTCAATACTCTCTATTGGTGTCAGTACTCTCTAGAGTTGCTATTATTTGCTAGATTACGTATATGGTGGATGTTATTGGGACTTAACATATCACTTGGATATGGATTTAGACCTAGGACACACAGATGACATATGCATATAGACTCACATTTGGACACAAATCTATGATCGACACGTCGTCGGGACGACCAAGACGTATACCAATTTGTTTGTCCGGCTATGTATATATAGTAGGACTTTTGATTATAGGAGAGTGTTATGGATTAACTTGAGAAATGGTACTTGATTTGACCTGACTTAGACTTGACATGGACATGTCTCAATATGTTTCATTGGGTTTGGATGACAATCACTAGACACATGGACTAGTTTTAAACTCTCCCTTACATAGTGGCCGCTAGTGTCTCATCTACAAACGCTAGTTGCTGCATGTTACCCCCCTACATGATGGCCGCTAGCGTCTCATTCATGAGAATCAATTGTTGCCCCGTTAACACACAAGCCGGAGAGCTCATGCACGCGAACGATATCCTCAATTGTATTGCGACATAGATTAGTCCTAGTTACGTACCTTGACGTGCGTTAGCGAGATATACATGTTTACCTGTTGTATATTTTCGTCTTGCTTTCTGTATATTTGCATGTCCCCTAAGGACATGGTTCCCTTTCTAGGTCTAGAAGAGCAGGGAGGACTATCCCGGGAAGTATGGTCGTCAAGTAGTTCCCGGAGATGTGTCAGCCGAGGATATTATTATATTTCTCTTATTATCTTCCAACATTCCATCTTCCCATTTTAGTACTTACTATGATATTTATGTTGAATTTCAGTCAATATTTCCTCTTGTTTCCCTTATATTTATTTGCACGGATGAGATTAGTATATCTGATTATATTACATTTGTTGTGCACTAGAACAATGGAGTATGCTATGAAAGTACGCGATATGTTAGATCCCTCTGTATGATGTATTAGTTGGCCAAGTCACATGCATCTCCCACTTCTTTTGGGGACAGGACATGACAGATTGCAACTTTTTATTGATTCAGTCCAACTTTTTACACAATTCATCAGCTTTCATATCATCTCTCTCAACCACTCACACACTCGAAAGTAATCAGGTTACTTAAGCCATTGACTCAACTGTAACAGATAAGGCTATAAAACAATTTTCGAATTAAAGATGTCACTTGTCAGCACAGCTCACAAGATTTTTGCATAATTTAGTGCCTATACAATGTAAATTTTATGTTTGCATCAACAAGTTCATGGCACAGCTCCAATATATTAATATAAAAGGACGGTAATGGCATCAAAGAGAGGAGGAATATGGATTTGTTGGGGATTTGTTGGGGAGAGCAGTGCCCTTTGGAAAATGACATGAGAATGAAGGTGATGTAGCATATTAAAATAGGACTGACAAATAGTCACAAGGATGATAATTGAATGTGACATATCTGCTCATTGAGGTTTTGGCCTGTCAAACAAGAGATGAGAACTAAAAATGAAAGGCAACACCAGAAAATTCAATTGACTAGCAATACTGGCAACCTCCCACAATGCACCAATGGCGGTTCAGATAATGATTGTTACAAGAGAACTCAAGTTCTAAAGAATAAATGGTAAGTGCTTCTTTTCTAATATTTGATACAAAAACTAGTTGTAAGGGACTTGATGAAGAAATTTGTGAGAATAAAAAAAGACAAAGCCTTCATCCATATTTTTGAAAGTCGTGAGAATAAAAACGGAAAAAAGTGAAAAATAAAAGGCAAGTTCTTGCAGCCTGAAACACGTTGCACATGTTGATGTGACTCCATATGCAAATAAACCAGTTGGCAATATGTGTGGAGAAAATGATGGTACAAGATTATGTAGTTGAAATATAAAGATTTAAGTAGGTTAGAGGCTTTAGAGCATTCTAACATAATCAAGAGTCAAGAAGTAGGTTAGAGGAGGCTTAGCACATTCTAACAGAATCTAGATAACCTACCAGAACTGCTCTTATTTAAGCTGTGCTCTCCTCTCATCGTTCGAACATTAGAATTCAAGTCACTTAAACAACTCGAGCTTAATTAACTACCTTTTACTACGAAAATGTCAATATTTTGGTTGAATTTTTGGAGGTATAAGATGTCATGTTCAGTACATTTGGGAATACATTACTGATGATGCTTCCTAATCACTATAGGTAACAGCCTTACGTCCTACAAACCAAGGTTCACATTATTGGCCGTATCATATTGGTTTCGTCATGCCTGATACTCACCCTCACCAATGCCAGCCGGTACTGAAATTGTGGCTTTCTTCTATGGTCAATTTAGCCAAGAAAAATCAATTTTGCAAACATAAAAAGTAAAAGAAAGAGAAAACTACAATAAAAGATGACGTCAATTACCGAAGATCATAACGTAAGAGTCTGTCGACAAACTTCCTTATCGACACAGTTCCACCATTCCATTTTTGTCGAAGTTGTATACTATAAATTCACAATGTTTCTACATTATAATATTATTCATTCGCAATTAATTCCTGATATTATTCATGATATCGGTCACACAGACCGGTATATAGTTTCCAAAGTGGGAAGGATACGATATAATTGTCATGTATGGGAAGATGAGTCATGACCCTTATCGGTATCTAGACAAATCGGCCGATATATCGACCTAAGTCGGTATGAATGCATCATTCAGGTTTAAAGCCAATTAAAAAAAACTAGATTAGAATATGTATTTTTCATTAGTGTTTAGTGTGACTTAGAGTGTGTATGTACAGATGGAGCCATATTATAAATTACACTAAAGACAAGTTCTTTTATATTTATATTATTACTCTAAGGCTGTGTTTGATTGGGCTTTTTTTCCATGGAAAGTATTTCCATCACAAATTTTCCACCAATTGTAGTGTTTGATAGCTTATATTTTCCATGGAATTATTTTCCAAAAAACTATCATTTTCCATTATTTCTTCTAAAATGGTGGAAAATGAAACTTGTCCAACCCATAGGAAAATATCATTTTCCATGGAAAATAACTATTCTCCGTGGAAAATAATGACAATCAAACATCCAAATTAAGTTTTCCATGGAAATTCTTTAAAATTCCATGGAATTTTTTTCCTAGGAAAATAATTCCATGGAATTAATTTCTTTTCCACATATTTTCCACCTTGCAATCAAACACACCCTAAAACTTTGCCATATATGAAGTGAATTATTATCCTATACTACCATTATACTACCACGAGGTCATACCTTCCGGTGTCTCCGGGATATTGCCTGGTTTTTGGTATAGAGACCCCAACCAGTATGGGTCCAATATCTCAAATCTGATATCAGGAACCTTGTCAATTGTGGGGCTACTTTTTCTAAAAGCAAGTAAAACAAATACAATATCTAGTGTAGGTGAACAATTCAACAATGTTGAATATCATGACCTATTCAAAACTAACAGAAACAACAAATAATACATAAGCTTTTTGCCTATATGTATGGAATATTTTTTTTTTGAGATATGGCTAGCCATTAATGGTCGACTTGTGTCCTGGGCTACTAACACCAAGATCTCCTCCCATTTAACTATAATCCGGTCTGGGATTCTAACTCACGCCCACTCCTCCCCGTCCTTACTAGTGTTACCACTAGGCCACCCCCTTGGTGTTCTTTCTAGTTTTTGAAACAAGTTCTTATTTTATTTTTGGCTTCCGAAACTATGATCGAAAACTGCCGATACCGACACATAAAAGAAGAGTATGAAAACGAGATACTGCAAACCTTGCTATAAACACACTAAGCTTGAACAGATCCCATCCTCTACATGCTTAAGGAATCCAAGCCAGACCCTTCAACCCTTTATTGTGGTCCCTCCTAAGCTTGAAATAATGTAGCTTCTAGAGTGTTCTGATTTTTCCCTTATCCAAGTATAATCACATATAGAATATTCTTAAACATAATCAATTCTCTGCACACTTGCTTTATACAGCCAGAAATTTTCATCCACATGTCTCCCAAAAAATCATTTTACTACATGCCTCTCAGTCGATGACAATATTATCGGCTCAATTGCTTCGGTGGTACTCCAAGTTATACCCTATTAACAATAAAGTACCTAATGTATTATTTCTTACTTAAAAGTAACACACGTTATAATTAAGGTGTATCACAGTCCCTGTACCAACTTTCCGTCAAGTTGCTAACGGAAATGGGCTCAATTACTTCGATGGTACTCCAAGTTATACCCTATTAACAATAAAGTACCTAATGTATTCACAACCGGAATTTTTCCTCTACACGTATTGAAGAAAGAAATTACAATTGTAAGTTACACATTAATAGCAAAAAATAATAATTAATTTATATTAATGTACAAAGAAAAGTATGTTTCACTTACACTAGTAGATAATGGACAACAGTAGAATTTTTGACCTAAGCTCCTAGGCACCTTTGATGTTCGTATTTTGCAAAATCCGGTTTCGCAACGATATAACCGAAGTTCATCAGTCCAACACCAAAAATCACATCCTACCTCCTTTGCACATTTTAAAAATTGGCGCCCACGATTCCAAAGTGTATTTGCAGTGAATAATTTGCACAGAGAAGTTCCTTCGCAATAACATGGAATCTTCGCAAGATCCCATTCCATTTCACTTGCTTCATTTGCTGCAATTTTGTCAGCATAAACATTTTTAGGATCAGCTCTTCTTTTATTTTAGGGTTTCCACAATAAATTATTGCATGGTTTACACAATAAATTACTTTAGGGTTTCCATAATAATAACTACTGGTTAGAGCTTTCCTCTACTGTTGCTCTACTCTACTTCGAGGTTTTTCAAATTTTAGTGTTTTGGTAATAAAGAGAAACAAAGTGAGATTCGAAAATGACGGAAAGTTGATACATGGACTGTAATACACCTTAATTATAACGTGTGTTACTTTTAAGTAAGGAATAATACATTAGGTACTTTATTGTTAATAGGGTATAACTTGGAGTACCACCAAAGTAATTGAGCCCATTTCCGTTAGCAACTTGACGGAAAGTTGGTACAGGGACAGTGATACACCTTAATTATAACGTGTGTTACTTTTAAGTAAGGAATAATACATTAGGTACTTTATTGTTAATAGGGTATAACTTGGAGTACCACCGAAGCAATTGAGCCCAATATTATCAGCAGGCGAAAAATGCTTATTGAGGAGCTATGTTTAAGATCCACACTTGTCTAACAAATATCTCAGTAAGTTGGCCTTGGAGAGGAAGCAGAGTAGATATTAAGAGCCAAGGCAATTGTTTCTATATAAATGAGAGAAATGCTATAGGGTTCGTGGTAGGCCCTAAAAAGGGCACAACAGAAAAGATATTATCACCTGGTGCATTTAAAATGTAGGTATCTTTGTTCTCCTAAAGAAGAAATTCCTCGGGATGAGGTACTTCTGAAAGGTGCCCATGGATGAAGCTACATGGATATTAACGAGCCAAGCTATTCGCAAGCTAGCTTGAGCTCGGCTAGTTGAAAAATAAATAGCCAAGTTTTTGAGCTCGAGAGCACGAGCTTGAGCCTAAGGATAGGCTCATTAGAAAAACAAGCCCGAGCACGAGCTTAGAAATATTCTGCTCGTTGAGCTTGCAATACGTGTATGTGGAGTGTCCCACACGTGTCCAACACGACACGACTAAACTTTTGGAGTGTTTGTGCTTCATAGTTCAACGGTGATCCCTACTCACATGAAGTAAATATTGGTTAATAAAAGCATATAAAAGGAAACGTAAAGCATAATATGCATGAGGCATACCTCAACTGGGCATGAGCCTATAAGACTCATTGAGGCATATGCCCCACAAAAGGCGCCTCACCTCACATGTTCTAAGATGCAGAGGCTGGGGCCTCGTGCGCTTTGCATCTCATGCGCACCATTGATAACTATGAGCTCAGTATTACAGATAGTATAGAGTCGAGCTTGAGCTCAGATTGGAGGCTATGCTTGAGCCCAACTTTTCCTTTGAGAGCACAAGCGGAGTGGGGAAGGGGGGTTGCTCGGTCAAAGCTCGTCCCATTAACACCGTCATATGGATCTCTCTAAATTAATAGTATCAAAGTATACATGTTGTGTACAGTGAAGCATTTGACAACTCTTTATCTTTTCAGTTGATTACCAGCGAGTTTATGGTGTTACTTTGACTGTGTTTCTTAGGTCAAACTAAGCAATTTTTCTTTGGAATTTGACGTAAAAATGATGAATCTAATGATGCCTAACCTTTGGTGACAATGGTAATGCAAATTGTTCCAAACTTTGGGGCATATGTCGTGTTAGTGTACAGCATATTTTAGGGTGTTTGATGGCAGTATCAGGATCAGAACACTGAAAATTTTGCAAATACGGACTTGGGGAATCTATTACGACTAGTGCTTAGTGAATTATTATATTAAGTCTGTAAAATTATACACTTTTGATACAATCATAGTGGCAGTTCATTGTTTATATAGCTAGCTGCAGATCCAGATGTGGTACAAGTGGTCAATTATTGGATTAATGCAAACTCGCAAACCTAATGCTTTCTTATAGTTAGGGTGGTATGGAATCCTCCGTTTCTTTTCAATTGTGATAATTTGGAAATATATCCAATCGGTCACATTTCATTAAACTAGTAATTAGCTACTATATCGACACTAAGAGTTCAGCCTAGTATTTATTAAACTACGACACTCCAACATAAAGATGTCTCCATGTGCCATATACTTCGTAGTCGGCCATGTAGGCACTCTGGCGACCCACTGCTCCGCAGGGACAGGATAGCCCCCTAATAAAAGCAAGAAGTGGTCTCCCAAGAAGAAACAAATCTTAATGAAACAATTTGTGAGGAAAATTACTTGCAAGAGAAGTTACAAACGGTCTAATATACTTCGCCCTTGACCAAAATAAAAGCAGCTCTCAACCATCCGACAAAAAAAGAAACATAAGATAAAAGGAAGGTTCGAACCAACTACTTCAACTCTTTTCAACTGTTTGGTCAACTTTTCCTTGTGGGAGGAAAATAAGTAGCTCTCTTCACATCAATTGCTTCTGCTGCTAGGAAGCTTCCGCATGTCTTGGCGAGTAAATTCCAGGCCCCCATCTTCGTGAAAGTGTAACAATATTTCTATATAACTAAGACATATTTAAGTGTACCTGTAGCCCTATCATTTGAAGTCTGCCATATATGGAGAATACACAATGGACATTTATCTACTATATCAGTCTAATACTAGATCGGAAATGATAATCAAGATAACTCATGCAATTTTCGTATTCCATCACGCGCGCAATAGATGCAATAAAGTGGGTGAATGTTTTCCATAGAGAACAGTCCAATACGAGAATCCAAGCAATCGGTTGAGAAGTAGATATGCTTGTAAAGATGATAGAGCAGGCATCCCATTCATCAGGTATAAGAAATGTTTGCATTTGACTAGGTGTTCTTAAGCTTAGTTCAAAATTAGCTGAGAGGAAATTTTTACATAGAATATAATTCTCTTGTTTAATTTTAGTAGCTTCGACCTGTATCGTTTGTCTTCACCCACCCCTCACCCATGGTCCCATACAACACACATCCTTGTTGCCACTTTATTAATGTTTCTGAATTCCTCAGAAATATCAGTAAAAAGCACTACTTCTCGCACATACAATGTTCGTCCTGTAAGGATTCATGTCATAGCGATCTGACCACGTTTACTCTGTTGTAGGTTCTCACAAGGTATAATTTATAAACAACATACATGTAAACTCGCAGGAAGTATCAAACATAAAGATAGAAGTTAATAACACTCTTGTGATGACAAAACATATATCATGACGAACCACATTAGACCAACACATTAGAACAAAGAGGAGAACACTCACCAGCCTGTCATGAACTTCTTTGAGGCCCAACTGCGGATGACCTTATAACATGCCTGCACATAAGATTAGTAACCCATTAACTACCAAGAAACTTACCTTATAAGAGCATCAATAGCAAGGCTCGACCCAATTTCTAGATTCTAGATTCAGAATGTGTGAACCCATTTTTCAGAATAGTAAGGTTCGATAAGAATTTCATGATGGTCCCCTCCGAGACACATGAGCTATAGGTTGGGCCTCAAAATTTCTACATTCAGAATGTAGGAACTCATCTTGTAGAATAGTAAGGCTCAATTTGGAGCCCCAATTTCTAGATTCTAGATTTCATATTGTTTTTTGAAAAAGAGAGGGATGACACACTGGTCTATATCCATTCATCACATTTGGGTCTCAAGAGTTATTTGTTTACTATTCTCGTACAAACCCAACACATTCTACATTTATTTTTTATTACAAATTTGCGCTTCAAGATGCATTTTTGAGCTCCATATACTAATTGATGCTCTAAGATGGGGAAAAGAAAACCCATTAAAGAGCATTAAGAATAGGACTTGTCAAAATCTAGAAAGCACAGACACTGCAAAAAATGCGGGCCGTGTCGGACACAATCCTGGCACTCCACAATATACTAGGACACGCAAAGGTATTGTGTCCGTGCAACATAGATCAATCAAGATATATCAATATGGCAGGCTCTCTCCATCTAGTCTGTACCTTCCTCGTAATAGCTTCGCGAGACGAAAGGACCTTCTTAATAAACTCAAAAATTGAGGCAATCAAAAATTTCAGAATCATACGTCTACAGACTTAAAAAATTCCTACCGACACTTCATCAAGATCCGTGGAATTTTGTGTCAACCTAGGGACACCGAGTCCAAGAAGGAGACTGACCTCTCTGCCGGAATGGTGGTGGCCGGCGGCGGTGGCGGCGGCGGCGGAGGTGGAGGTCCTGGAATCGGAGTCGTCGGAGGGGCCCACGTCGGCGACCGGGATCAGGAGCTCCCGATCTCTCGTCGGGGTGCCCGATTTGTCGTCTCCCAACATCATCTCTCTCCCTATATCTGTAGAAGAAAAATAAAAATTGAAACAGAGAGAATCTTCGTTGTCCTCCTATGTATTTGTACTAATGAAGTCTGAAAGTGTTACATAAATCTAACTCAGTAAATAGCTGCAACGGATGCAACAGAACACGTGGACGGTCGAGATCGACCGTTGCTTCGCTGCTATCGCCGATGGTGACGCTCTTCTGCCGGCCGATCACTGACTGCTGATATTTGTACTTTTAGGCCTCTCTTTTTTTCCTTTTTTTATTCGTTGTGCACAGTTGACAAAATTTTAGGCCTCCTTGTTTGGTTTGCCAATAGGAAAAAAAGAAAAGAAAAGGAAATTACTAGTTCTTTCATTTCTTTGGAAAACTATAATTTCTTGTAAGAAAAAGTGAATCCGAAAAATAGATCCTTGGGGGTGTGGAGAATCATTTTTCTTCTACTTCTTTTTTTTTTTTTTTCTTTTCTTTTAAGAATCATTTAGTAGGTTAATTTGATCAAACTAGTTATATATGATTACAATCTTACAATGAATATATTAAAAATTATACAACTACACATATATATTGTTTGGAAGATTTTTCAGTTCTCTCCTAGTAAGTTGGTACTAATCTTAAAAACTGGTAATTTTAATTAGTTTTTAAATTTTAACCAAAAAAATTAATTGAAAAAAATCAGGAGGAAATTGATTGAAAATCCAATTAGATAAGACGGTTCGGCAGGTCAACTTGGAGTTACACAAAAGAAGTTTTTTTTTTTAAAGAAAAACAATGGATCGGTATTATACTAGTCCAAGCTCATGGTTCATATGGGTTGACCGGTTCAACCGACTAGTTCGGTTTAATGTTTAAAACATTGGGATAAATGCCACACCAAAAGGTGATATTTGATATATATATTTTCGCAATTTTATAAGATTAAAACGGAAACGTCAGAACCAAACACGTTTTGGTTTTGGTTTGCCCATTCTTTGACCAAAGGACTGGCTGAAATCATAGGTCTTATTTCAAACCATTGGAACTATTTAAAAACTTTTTGTCACGCCCCGATTTTCAATACAGAATATCATAGCATAATGATACATCTCTAGGCTACGCACCCGTATAATACATCTCGTATTATAATTTGCGATTGTCGCATGTAAGTTCTAAGATGAAGCATAGGTATCAGGATACAATCTAAAGTAATTCACATATATTATACATGAAACTTGCATAATTGTCTTTGTATTACAAAATCTAGACTTTCTTCAAAAGATCCATATAATACATAACCAGCTACAAAATACTACTAACTGATGCCCAAGGTCGACCTCTTCTTTGTCTTATTCATAAAGCTCCTCTTCAATGTACATTGGCATTTCCTTCTGACCTTCATCGAACCCTAGTGAAAAAAACTAGGTCGTTAATACGACGAGCAAGCCCTCAGTCAAGGAGTAAGGTAAGTAAGATAAGATGATAAAATTTCGAGATTTAGCTGAAGGATAAGATAATAAAAAAAGGAATATTAAGAAATTTATTTTCGAGGTAAAAATTTCTGGCGTCAGTAATATACTTGAATGGGCGGTGCTTAGATTTATCCGTTCCACCAATATCAGGAATCACATAAGGATGTGATAACACATGATAACACATGAATTATTTTTGAATTTTCTTGGCAGAATATAGGATCAAGTGTTATTTAACATAAGTCGTATGACTTGGACTTTTTCAAGAATATCGAAAACAGGAAAGTAAGCTAAGCCTCACCTCGGACATCGCATAGCCATACGTATGCTGATAGCAGGAATTGATCAGTATTTTTTAATATAAATATTGTAAAGAAATCGAAGGTGTGATCCAAGTGTTTATCTCCCATCCCAATGCAATTCTAACCAGAAATGTAACTTAGTTATGGTACAACTTCAAATTTTGTATCTTGTTTTTCATGTGTTAGTGACCACACGTTATAAGCGGATATTATTTAAGCACACTACAAGAAAAATACCCTGTTATAACGTTTGATAAGAAGCTATTACAATGGTTCATATATAAACGTTACAGAATTTCAACAATACCACATAATATGACAGTTTTGAAGAATTTTTGGCCTATTATAACGATTTAAAACGCTAAGCGTTATATATTGTTCACACATTGTAACACCCAGTTTCTAAAATGAGGGTAATTTTGAAATTTTGTATTTTAATTTATTTAATTATGATATTTAAGTAATAAAATAATTTTTGGTAATTTTTAATCATTTAAAACTATTTTAAATCATGACTTATGATTTTGGTGTTTGACTAGTGTAACCTTAGAGACTGTTGACCTAGAGCCTAGCCATGTGATTAGGATGTTTAACTAGTACATTTTAGCCTAGAGGATATTTTGGTCATTTTAGGATTTATTTGAATTTATTATGATTTATGAGAATTTGTGTGAATTTAATATTAATTAAATATTGCTATGTGTTATGTTAGTCTTGACTAGTTGAGACTTTGTAGACTAACCTAGAAACTAATCCTAGTTGGTGACCCTAGTCTAACTCTAGTTAACTTACTTTATTAATTAGAAATTAGTTTTAAAGTAGGGAGGATTAGTTTGTGTCACGCCCCAGAACCAGAATACTGGAGAGCGGGGGCAGACATAGCCAGCTACGTATATTGAAATAGAATACATCTCAACTATACGGTCACGGCTGTCTAGATATGAGGGTTTACTACAAGCCAACAGTCTCTTAAGGTCAAGCCTATTGTCTCAATCTCAAGCAAGTAATATAATTACAAGATGTTTGACCACCAAATATACAATAAAAGGCGTCCCAAATATTACATATCAGCTGATCATGAAGCTAGTCGTACAAAATGCGAGGACTAGCAAGAGTTTAAGTCATACATGATCAACCCTAGGATTTGTTAATCATGTTTACAGCCCGTAGGCAGACAGTAAGTAAAAGTGCATCGAGCTAACAGGTGCTCGTCGGCTAAACGTCTCAAAAGAATAATTTACAATAGAGTGAGCGAAACAAAATAGAAAACCCCACTCGTAGCCCGGGTTCCGTCTAGTGTTCACCATTGGGCTGGAAGCTTGGTAGATCCTCGGGAGCTGCTCCAAAATCTGGCCACACAAAACCAGCTGGGTCAACCCCAGAAAGAGCAAGTGCCACAAGGGGGCCACGAAATAAGAACAAAAGCCAGCAATCATCACAAGAAATTCTAATATTAAAACTAGAATTTACGAAAATATGTCAGGATGATATACGACGAGATAACCATGGAACTATTCCGATAGCCAGGTTACAACCCGTAAACCAAACAAGGACCGGGGTTGTAACCCTTCATCTGAACAGAGCTTGGTTTTCCACCATTTATCGGCAAGATAATAATGTAAGCAATCAAGACAGGAAACATTCTGGTACTGGATCAAGACATGGCTAAACGGGTTATACCTCATTCAATCAATCACGGCCAAGCAGATACTACGGCTTACTACTTTAACTAACTAGAGTTATCACAGGCCTAATTACTAACAAGATGCAGTGAGATTGTTCCACAGCCACAAGCCCTGCAGACCATCCAGGCTACCCAGGATGAAAGATTAGGGTTGAATTCAGGTGGGTACATCGCCCAGGAGACAAATGTACCCTTAGGTGACTTAGAGGGTGCAACACTCGACGGTGCGCTGGAAATGTGCCCTACTCGACGGCAGGCTACAGATCCCAAGAGCGCCCAGGTAACGGGATTGCCTGTAGCTGTGTCATCTCTTCATGACTACTGAGTTATTCTAGTTATTAACCTTAATCCATTTTAGTAGGTACTCCTGACCGTGGTACTCAGGAGTTCCATCCTAGACATGATGCAAGACTGGACAAGTGGATTAACAAGCAAGCAAGAAAGAACCACCCACGGTGTCAAGACAGGTCAAGTTAAGTTATCAAGTCATGTCAAGTCAGGAGTGCACCGCCACGGGCCACTATCAAGTCATGTTGGTCATGTCAGGAGTGCACCACTACGGGTCACTGTCGTGTTATGCTAGTTCCTTGTCATACCAAGCCATGTACAATAGTCATTCCAACATATTAAGTAAAATCAAGTTCATGACAAAAGGCGTAAGGATATAAAATGGGCATGAAATATCTAATAAAATATCAAAATACGGGTCAGGGGATGCGTACGCACAAAAGCACGCACGTAGGGGGAATGCATACGCATTATAACACGCACGCAGGAAGGCAGCGTATGTGAAAGTCACGCACGCTCAAGGGGGGCAGCGTAGGTGAAAAGTCATGCACGCTACAGGGAGCAGTGTGGGTGAAAAGTCACGCACGCTCAGGGGCAGCGTACATAAAAAGTCACGCACGCTCAGGAGGGGCAGCGTATGTGAAAGTCACGCACGCTACAGGGAGCAGTGTGTGAAAGTCACGCACACTACAGGGAGCAGTGTGTGAAAGTCACGCACGCTACAGGGGAGCAGCTGCGTAAAAAGTCACGCACGCTCAAGGGAACAGTGTGCATGAAAAGTCACGCACGCTCAAGGGAACACGCTTCCAACAGGGAGCGTACCCAAGCCTGCGTACGCAGCGCTAAAGAGCGCGCGTAGCTCAGTGTGCGTAGCTAAACAGCTCTGCACACTGCTCACTGTCTTCTCCAAACAGCAAGAACACCATGGCTGAAACCAAAACTTCACAAGTTCATAACTTGGCCATCCGAACTCCAAATCCGGATTTCCAAAGTTCCAACTTGGGTGAAACTGAAAGCTCTTCCTTATGGAAACATCAAAACTCATAGAAAACCAACATAAATAGCTCAAACCATGCAAAATCCGAAAATAGAAATAACTTAGATCTACATCAACAGAGACTCCAAATCATAAAAACCCAAGAACTAATGTTGATCTCCATGTCCTAAACTAGCAAATGGACAAAGAAAAGAGGGTCCTCATGTAGTGGCAAGATGCACTTGCCTAAGGGTTGGGGAGTTGGGTGGAGGAAGAAGAAGAAGAAGAAGAAGAAATTAATGGTGGTTATGAAGAGAGAGAAGAGGTTGGTGGAGTTACAAAGAGGGTGTTGTGGTGTTTTTGAGGGTGGAGCTTAGGGCTATGGTGTTCCAACACATAAACCAAACCAAACCGATTCCAAACCAATTAAAACCAGGCCAAGCCCAAAACCCAAAATACGAGAAATACCGAAATTCCACAAGCTGAGAAAAATAAAATACATGCCAAAATCCAGATACGAGTATAAATACAAAATACGGGAAATACGAGAAATGAGGATGACAACTCTACCCACCTTAAAAGAATTCCGTCCTCGGAATTTAATCAAGGAGCTAGAGATTGCCACGACAAGCTATACTAAGCACAGGTAAGCTACACTAAGCAGTTTAATCATACAATCATACAATGCAAGCAAGGAAGGGAAAACGTAAGGCATAAGAAAGACATTATACCTCACGAGTCAAATAGGTAGGGGTATCGCGATCGGAGGTCGTCCTCACGCTCCCACGTTGACTCACCTAGAGAGTGATGACCCCAAGCAACACGGACTAATTTAATAGTCTTGTTCTTGAGTATCTTTTTCCTCCGGTCCAAAATAGACACGGGCCTCTCCTCATACGAAAGGTTGGTACCAACAACCAATTCCAAATGATCTAGGATATGGCTCGGGTCCGGAATATACCGTCGTAATTGGGATACATGGAATACATTATGTACCTCACTTAGCGACGGCGGAAGAGCGAGACGATAGGATACATCTCCTACTCGCTCCAGAATATCGAACGGCCCTATATACCTCGGACTAAGCTTTCCCCGCACGCCGAAGCGAATGACGTCGCGGTTAGGTGAGATCCTAAGGAATATATGGTCGCCGACAGCAAATTTTAAGGGACGCCGATGAGCATCGGCCCAGTGGCACTGGCGGTCCTGGGCAACTCGGAGGTGATCTCTGACCTTCCTGACCACTTCAACCGTCTGGAAAATCAATTCGGGTCCGAGCATCTGCCTCTCTCCGACATCGTCCCATGCTAACGGGGATCTGCACTTCCTGCCATAAAGAGCCTCAAAAGGGGCCATCTGGATACTGGCCTGATAACTGTTGTTGTACGAGAATTCCACCAGGTGCAGATGATTCTCCCATGAACCACCGAAGTCAAGGGTACAAGATCTCAACATATCTTCAAGAGTTTGGATTGTGCGCTCTGATTGACCATCCGTCTGCGGGTGATAAGCTGAGCTGAACTGAAGGCGAGTCCCTAAACTCTTCTGCAAGCTGTGCCAAAAGTGTGATGTGAATCTTGAATCCCTGTCCGAGGTGATGCTGACTGGCACACCGTGAAGCCTGACGATCTACCTGAGATACATCTCTGCTAGCTGTACCGTCGACTGTCCAACTCTGAACGGGAGGAAGTGTGCCACCTTGGTAAGCCTGTCCACAATTACCCAAATAGCATCTCTACCGACCGGAGATCTAGGCAATCCGGTCACGAAATCCATGGTTATATGTTCCCATTTTTATTCTAGGATCGGTAAGGGTTGAAGAAGTCCAGCGGGCCTCTGATGTTCAGCTTTAACCTGCTGGCAAACCAAACACCGAGAGACAAACCGGGCTATCTCCCTCTTCATGCCATTCCACCAGAAATGCTGACGAATATCACGGTACATCTTCGTACCACCCGGATGAATAGAATACTGAGAACTGTGGGCTTCTGCCATGACTTCCTGTCTGATATCTCCACTGGGTACACAAAGACGAGTGCCGTGCCGAAGGGTACCGTCTTCATGGATACATAACTCTGGCCTTCTTCCTGCTTCATACTCTGCTCTGAGTCGCTGGATCTTGGAATCTGCTGACTGCGCCATCCGGATCCTCTCAACTATGCTGGACTGAACCTGTAGACTGGCCATCAATGCCACACTGGTAGGAAGAACCACTTCAATTCCCATCTTCTGAAGATCTGCCAATAATTCTGGTTGCGCCGTCAGGAAATAAACTCCGGCTCTCCTGCTCAATGCATCTGCTACAACGTTGGCCTTCCCGGGATGATACTGCAAATCCACATCATAATCCACCAATAGCTCGAGCCTTCTTCTCTGTCGCATATTAAGGTCCTTCTGGGTGAAAACATACTTCAGGCTCTTATGATCAGTAAAGATCTCCACTCTATCTCCGTACAAGTAGTGTCTCCACAACTTCAAAGCAAACACTACCGCCGCCAACTCCAAGTCGTAGGTCGGGTAATTCTTCTCATGATCACGAAGTTGACATGACGCATAAGATATTACCTTCCCATGCTGCATCAAGACACACCCCAATCCTCTGCCTGAAGCGTCGCAATAAACTGTGAATCCTCCGGTCCCATCTGGAAGGGTGAGAATGGGAGCCGTTATCAAACCTCGCTTCAACTTCTCAAATGATTCCTGACACTCTGCTGTCCAAACAAACGGCACATCCTTGCGGGTCAACTGGGTCATCGGCGCTGAAATCCTTGCAAAATCTAAAACGAACCGCCGGTAGTAGCCGGCCAATCCAAGGAAACTGCGAACCTCTGCCACTGAGCTGGGTACCGGCCATGACTCGATAGCCACAATCTTCTGGGGATCCACTTCCACTCCTCCTCGGGTAATGATGTGACCCAAGTACGAAATACGATCGAGCCAGAACTCGCATTTACTGAACTTGGCGTACAACTGATGCTCCCTAAGCGTCTGAAGGATGACTCTAAGATACTGCTCATGCTCTGCTTCACTCTTGCTGTAGACCAGGATGTCATCTAGGAACACGATCACAAATTGATCCAAGTAAGGCATGAAAATGCGATTCATGAGGTCCATGAATACGGCCGGCGCATTGGTCGCTCCAAAGGGCATAACAAGGAACTCCCAATGTCCATATCTCGATCTGAATGCTGTCTTCGGGATGTCCTGCTCTCTGACTCTGATCTGGTGGTATCCCGACCGCAAATCGATCTTCGAGAACACTGAAACCCCTCTGAGCTGATCAAACAAGTCATCTATCCTCGGAAGAGGGTATCTGTTCTTGATTGTCACCGAATTCAAGGTACGATAATCAACACATAGCCTGGACGTACCATCCTTCTTTTTCACAAGAAGCATCGGGGCTTCCCAAGGCGATCCACTTGCACGAATGAATCCCTTGGTCCTCAGTTCTTCAATCATCTTGTACAAAACCTCCAACTCTGAAGGCGCCATCCTGTAGACTCGCTCTGACACTGGTACTGTCCCGGGAATCAAGTCTATAGTGAACTCAATCTTCCGTTCTGGCGGCATCCCTGGAAGCTCCTCTGGAAAGACATCTGAAAACTCTTCAACTATCCGGGGTAACTGCACTGCTGCTACTGCCATCCACAATGCTGGGGAAGACGGCTCCACTGCGCCTCTGGAAAACGAAAACTCTGGCTCGCCGGGGATACTAAAGACAACTCTGCCAATATGGCAGTCTATCCTAGCATACTGGTTCCTCAACCAATCCATGCCTAGGACTACATCATAGTCTGCCATATGAAACTCTATGAATCTAGCGAGGAACTCCCTACCGCTAACTACGATCCGACACGAGGAAAACACTCGATCTACTCCCACAAGACCATTACCAGTAAGTATATTGAGCCTCACCAATAATGACTCGGGCTCCAATCCTATCCGTGTCGCGAACCGTACAGACATGAATGAATGCGATGCACCAGAATCAAATAATACCGAAGCCGGAAAGGAGTTGACAAGAATAGTACCTGCCACAACCTCACCTGGTATAACTTCTTCTTCCATAGCCATCATCATGGCCTGACCTTGTCCTCTGGCTGCTGGTCCCCTCTGCTGGAAACCTCTCTGCCTATTCTGGTTCTGAGCTTGGGCTTGTGCATACTGCTGGGGGTGCTGTTGCTGGAATGCCTGAGACTGAGGCGGCAAGGGCCTCGAAGACTGATACTGCTGCTGCTGAACTGGTGCTGGGGCCGGTCCTCTCACCGAAGAGCTAGAAGGGTTGGATGCTGATGAACCATCCCTATTCGGGCAAGCCCCTACCCTATGATCTGCTGCTCCACAAGCCAGGCACAATCCATGTGCCCTGCGACAGTCTGCCACCACATGCCCTGGCTTTCCGCAATGAGAACATCCCATCGCGGAAGTCTACTTCTGCTTCTGCTGCTGCTGCGGGTACGTCGGGGTCGAATGCTGAACCGACGTTACTGAGGCCGCCCGCCTCGGAGTTCCAATGGTCAATCCCCTAGCTGCCGGGGCTGGAGCTGATGACTGGTGCATCTGACTATGGGACCGCTTCCTACTTCCGGTCCTATCCACGATCCTCTGGAAGGTGTATTCATGCCTCCTAGCTGCTCTCAAGACTGCATCGAACGTCTGGTGCTCGAACTGCTCAACCGCCAACAAGATCTCCAAATGCAGTCCCTGCTGGAACCGCTGGGCCCTATCAAACTCGGTCGCCACCAAGGTGGGGGCAAACCTACTAAGCCTAGAAAACTCGGTCGTATAACCATCGACCGTCCTGCCTCCCTGCTTCAAGTTGGTAAATCTGGTCTGCAGATCGTACCGAGCCACAGCATCGAAATACTTCGTCTGGAATCTCTCCCTAAACACTGCCCAAGCAATGGGTGCCACTAATCCCATGGCTTGCGCTGCCCACCAACTGCGAGCCAAGTCCAACAACTGCAGGCGTACCACCGCCACCTTCTCATTCTCGGGTGTCCTAGCTGCTTCCAGAATCACCTCGGTATCCTGAAGCCATGCATCCGCGGCAATCGCATCCTCGCTGCCGTCGAAGAAAGGAGGGTTCAATCGCTTGAAACTGTTGGCCGCCTGGTTCCCTGGATGTCCGCCTCGGGTCAAAGTATCTTGAACTGTCTGGTGCAGGGCGTCGCTTCGACGATCCTGGGAAGCTATCAAGGTTCTGATGAGGCCTACTAAGGTACCACCATCTGGCTCTGCGGGCTGGACGGGCCGAACTGGTGACTCTCCTCCAGTAGGTACAACTCTGGAGGTGACTCCGGAATGCTGGGCTTGATCTCCAGGTTGCTGCTGGCCCACGGGAGGTGCTCCTCTTTGCTGATCGGCAGGGTCAGATACAGTGCCGCTGAGGAAGACGACACAGGGAAACAATAAGGAAGGACCAGGACAGATCAACGATACAAGCATGTATTCAGGGCAAGAATTTCAGGAATTTGAAAATACGGGCGGAGATCAAGGGCGAATACTGATTGAGACATCTATTCGGTAAACCCTCACATTTCTTGATTGACAAGACCTGCATGGGCCACCACTTAAACCATGTCACGCCCCAGAACCAGAATACTGGAGAGCGGGGGCAGACATAGCCAGCTACGTATATTGAAATAGAATACATCTCAACTATACGGTCACGGCTGTCTAGATATGAGGGTTTACTACAAGCCAACAGTCTCTTAAGGTCAAGCCTATTGTCTCAATCTCAAGCAAGTAATATAATTACAAGATGTTTGACCACCAAATATACAATAAAAGGCGTCCCAAATATTATATATCAGCTGATCATGAAGCTAGTCGTACAAAATGTGAGGACTAGCAAGAGTTTAAGTCATACATGATCAACCCTAGGATTTGTTAATCATGTTTACAGTCCATAGGCAGACAGTAAGTAAAAGTACATCGAGCTAACAGGTGCTCGTCGGCTAAACGCCTCAAAAGAATAATTTACAATAGAGTGAGCGAAACAAAATAGAAAATCCCACTCGTAGCCCGGGTTCCGTCTAGTGTTCACCATTGGGCTGGAAGCTTGGTAGATCCTCGGGAGCTGCTCCAAAATCTGGCCACACAAAACCAGCTGGGTCAACCCCAGAAAGAGCAAGTGCCACAAGGGGGCCACGAAATAAGAACAAAAGCCAGCAATCATCACAAGAAATTCTAATATTAAAACTAGAATTTACAAAAATATGTCAGGATGATATACGACGAGATAACCATGGAACTATTCCGATAGCCAGGTTACAACCCGTAAACCAAACAAGGACCGGGGTTGTAACCCTTCATCTGAACAGAGCTTGGTTTCCCACCATTTATCGGCAAGATAATAATGTAAGCAATCAAGACAGGAAACATTCTGGTACTGGATCAAGACATGGCTAAACGGGTTATACCTCATTCAATCAATCACGGCCAAGCAGATACTACGGCTTACTACTTTAACTAACTAGAGTTATCACAGGCCTAATTACTAACAAGATGCAGTGAGATTGTTCCACAGCCATAAGCCCTGCAGACCATCCAGGCTACCCAGGACGAAAGATTAGGGTTGAATTCAGGTGGGTACATCGCCCAGGAGACAAATGTACCCTTAGGTGACTTAGAGGGTGCAACACTCGACGGTGTGCTGGAAATGTGCCCTACTCGACGGCAGGCTACAGATCCCAAGAGCGCCCAGGTAACGGGATTGCCTGTAGCTGTGTCATCCCTTCATGACTACTGAGTTATTCTAGTTATTAACCTTAATCCATTTTAGTAGGTACTCCTGACCGTGGTACTCAGGAGTTCCATCCTAGACATGATGCAAGATTGGACAAGTGGATTAACAAGCAAGCAAGAAAGAACCACCCACGGTGTCAAGACAGGTCAAGTTAAGTTATCAAGTCATGTCAAGTCAGGAGTGCGCCGCCACGGGCCACTATCAAGTCATGTTGGTCATGTCAGGAGTGCACCACTACGGGTCACTGTCGTGTTATGCTAGTTCCTTGTCATACCAAGCCATGTACAATAGTCATTCCAACATATTAAGTAAAATCAAGTTCATGACAAAAGGCGTAAGGATATAAAATGGGCATGAAATATCTAATAAAATATCAAAATACGGGTCAGGGGATGCGTACGCACAAAAGCACGCACGCAGGGGGAATGCATACGCATTATAACACGCATGCAGGAAGGCAGCGTATGTGAAAGTCACGCACGCTCAAGGGGGGCAACGTAGGTGAAAAGTCACGTACGCTACAGGGAGCAGTGTGGGTGAAAAGTCACGCACGCTCAGGGGCAGCGTACATGAAAAGTCACGCACGCTCAGGGGGGGCAGCGTATGTGAAAGTCACGCACGCTACAGGAAGCAGTGTGTGAAAGTCACGCACGCTACAGGGAGCAGTGTGTGAAAGTCACGCACGCTACAGGGGAGCAGCTGCGTGAAAAGTCACGCACGCTCAAGGGAACAGTGTGCGTGAAAAGTCACGCACGTTCAAGGAAACACGCTTCCAACAGGGAGCGTACCCAAGCCTGCGTACGCAGCGCTAAAGAGCGCGCATAGCTCAGTGTGCATAGCTAAACAGCTCTGCACACTGCTCACTGTCTTCTCCAAACAGCAAGAACACCATGGCTGAAACCAAAACTTCACAAGTTCATAACTTGGCCATCCGAACTCCAAATCCGGATTTCCAAAGTTCTAACTTGGGTGAAACTGAAAGCTCTTCCTCATGGAAACATCAAAACTCATAGAAAACCAACATAAATAGCTCAAACCATACAAAATCTGAAAATAGAAATAACTTAGATCTACATCAACAGAGACTCCAAATCATAAAAATCCAAGAACTAATGTTGATCTCCATATCCTAAACTAGCAAATGGACAAAGAAAAGAGGGTCCTCATGTAGTGGCAAGATGCACTTGCCTAAGGGTTGGGGAGTTGGGTGGTGGAAGAAGAAGAAGAAGAAATTAATGGTGGTTATGAAGAGAGAGAAGAGGTTGGTGGAGTTACAAAGAGGGTGTTGTGGTGTTTTTGAGGGTGGAGCTTAGGGCTATAGTGTTCCAACACATAAACCAAACCAAACCGATTCCAAACCAATTAAAATCGGGCCAAGCCCAAAAGCCAAAATACAAGAAATACCGAAATTTCACAAGCTGAGAAAAATAAAATACATGCCAAAATCCAGATACGAGTATAAATACAAAATACGGGAAATACGAGAAATGAGGGTGACAGTTTGGGTGGAATTAGTCCATGACTAGTGACTTAAATCAATGACTTATGACTTACCAATTTTAAGTCTAGTATTTAAGCCTTAGGCCCATGAATTAAGCCCAAGACCAATCCTAGCCCACCCATGGCAGCCAACCTAGGGTTTTCCACCCCTATTTAATGCCTCCTTCATTTAGGGTTAGCCTCCCTTGGAAAAAGATCTCACGTTTAGAAAGAGGTAAATCCCCAACTTTAGAAATTCCTAATTAATTCATTTTAGCTCCTTTTTAATCCTAGTCTTTTGCAATAGGATCTAATTTATGTTTATATGCTGTTGTTGGAGGATCACCTCAGTTTGTGTGCCATTTGGTGGATTGGAGTTGCCATTTGGAATCCTCTCTTTGGAGCTTGTTCTTGAGTTTTGATACTCAATAGGTAAACCACCTAAACCCTTGTTTCTTTCTGATTTCTTTGCATAATAGGTTAGGTTTTAGGGTTACCTAACTACCCACGAGATTTGGGCACAATTTGTGTCCATTTCGTGTCCGTATCGGACACGTATCGTATTAGTTTATTAGGTGTTCGTAGAAGTGCCACATAGGAATTAATTTTCATATTTTTGAAATGTAATTGCATGGATTTGTAGATCTTGATGTGTGTATTAATTTAAGGTGTCCTAGTGTTTCGTGTCCATTTGTGTCCTATTTTTACGCGTGGACACGCAGCACGGGCCCGTAGGCCGTATCCTGCATCACGGGGTCCATTTCTCTGGACACAGGACACATCGTGTCCTGAAATTTTGGGGGAACCTTAGGGCAATGTCTGCGACCATGCTCCCAAAATTTGGAAGTGTCTCGTGGTCTGTGCACGGAGAAATCGATGTCGCATTGGCCGCGCGCTGTCGCGCGCGGGCTGCTGAGTGAGTGCACAGACACCACTGACACGCGTGTCGTGTCGTGTCTATGGGACTCGTGGACCCAGTACAGTGTGTGTCAGACCTAGATCTATCCTAGGTGAACCTCTGGACACGAGCACGTGCTGTGTCGTATCGTGTGTCGCGTGTGGGATGCACGTGCACGCGTGCACGATGATTATTTGTGCACTGTTTGGTTCTGTGTTCGTATGGTATTCTAGACACGATTCGTGTCCAAAACTTGGACACGAATGCACTCCCTAGTACCCTTACATGTATGATATTATTTACCAACTTGTTAATTGTAAATTAGATGGTTTAATGATTTTGAAATTCTGAATTTCCTTGTGCACTGTTATTCCTGATATGACTGATACCATATGTACTGTCCTCCATTTCAAACTTTTAATTCCTGTCACAGCTAATCTCGAATGTTTTTTTGCCATGTATACTCATATGCATGTATATTAGTCCCTGTTGAGTTGATTTTCAAGATTAGTTTTAGTTGTGGTCGAGAGTGTTGGAATTCGAACACTGGATTGGGTAAAATGTGGACTGATACTCTCTATACACTGTTTTGGTTCTGTCATTTGATCCTAGTTTTCCAACTGAATTTGAGTTTGATTTGATTAAAATATGTTTTTGAATTGGATTTTAGATAACTGAGAAGTGAAATGAACTCTGGGTTCATTTGATCTTGGGATTTATAAATTGAATTGAGAAGAAATCAGCTTTGGAACTAAAAAAAAATTGGGTATTGATTTTCAAATGTTAATGTTAATACTGAGATTTCCATGCTAACTGAAATGTTAAACTGAGAATTGAACCTTGGTTGAATCTGAGACATGTCACTAATTCTTAGAACCTATGGCACCCTCTACACACACACATATAGACACTCTTTCACGCATTCAAACACACACACTACAATATTCTAATTTTCTGTCATAGGTTTCAGAAAAACCTGAAATCTGAGTTTAATTAGGTTTGGAATGTTTGTACATATCTGGGTTGTTTGAATTCAGTTTTAGTTGTTGACATTGTATTTCACTGTACATGGGATTGGGATTTAGGAACAAATACCTGAGATACACATTGCACTATTTTTTTCTCTTATTTCATTTATGCACATACACCAAACCTGAGAATGAGATTTCCCTTGTTTAAATCTGAGAACACAAGAGCACTGTTATTCCCTGTCTTTTGATTCCAAAATCTGGGTTCCATTAGATGTTAGTTACTTGGTTGAACCTGGGAATTCTTGCACCTGAGAGTCACTGTTTTCCTGATTTTTCCTCACTATTTTATTGTCATTGTTAGGCCTGATATTGAATCTTGTTTTCACATGTTCACCACACATGTTTCCCTCTAGTACACACACACAATTCATAATGTATACACTGCCTTGCATTTCCTGTCACTTAGTAGGAAACCTGAGATGGGGGATTGGTTGAAACTGAATTGTAATTATATGAAAACCTGGGAACTGAATTTTCTTCCCATTTTTGCACTGTCACATACCTACATATCCACACACACTCATGAGCATATTGACACATTCACATTCCTCTCTTTATCCACACACACATTATGTATCTAGATACTTCCTAATCTATGTGTGTGTGTGTGATTATATATATATATTATATATATATATATATATATATATATATATATATATATATATATATATATATATATATATGTGGGATGGTAGTGTAAGTGTAAGGGGATTCTATATGCGTGATAGCTATGTGTTAGGCCTATTCTTAGGTATATATATATATATATATATATATATATATATATATATATATATATATATATATATATATATATATATATATATATATATATTCATATATGTGAATAGTGATAAATATATATATATATACATATATTTCTATATATGGTTTTTGGCCTATAGGTTATGTTGTATTAGCTCATGACCTACATGGTTATGACTCTACATAGGTGTATGGCCTATGATGTGTCTGTTGCCTAGTGAGAGACTAGTTAGACTTGTTTAGTCTTGATTAGGCCTAGAATAGACTATTTAGACTTGTTAGACCTAGTTTGACCATAGTTGACCTAGGTTTGACTTCTTGGTTGACCAGGGTTGACCAAGAGTTGACTTTGGCCTAGATTGACCTAGAATCATGTAGAATGCATCGTAATGTTCAATTACTTTATTTTAGACATGTTGTAACTTGTGTTGCTCTGATTAGGAGACAGACACCTCTCCTCAGGCAGTACACCCTCTTCGGACATTCTGTTATCAGGCGAGTACATTCTCTGACCGTTTCATACTTGCCAGAATTTATATTCTTGCTCTAGATTACTTTACTTGATGCTGACACGTTGGTAGCACGGATTGGTACTATATGGATCTTTTTATGAGATATTATCCCCCTCGGGAGCATCGGATACTGCATGTTTTGTGCGTTTCACGAATCATCACGTATCTTTATGCTTCCACTGATTCACAAATCGCTTGTGACACATGTACTCTCATGTTCACAGAGCCATCATGAATCACCTTCACGTATCACTCATTTTATGAGCCATGTGAAGTTTCACGAATCTTAACATAACTTGAACAGATCCTTGTGTATTGATTGGGGATGGAGGAGTAGAAATAGGCATTTGAATATTATCCAAGTAGCTGTAGTCATGAATCACTCTCTTAGCTGTAGTCATGAATCTCCTATGCCATTCACATGTTTATATTTTACTCTGACTCACTAGTCGCTGCTAGTTCTCTATTTATAGTAGATATTTTCTTACAGTTATCTCCTTTACTTCATATATTCTCTTTCAGCGTTTCATGTATCTTACTCTATTGCATGCTTTATTTTTCCTAACTTGATATGAACTGCGTGAGATGTATTATGCTCGCTCCTGTCCTGACTGGACCTGTTGAAAATATTACAGAGGATGAGGATGAGGCCCTGTGTACCACCTATTACGGAGCAGGCTTAGACGACACCTGCTACCTGGTTCCTCTAGAGGACCCAGCTGCAGTACAGGATGCTACTCCCATAGTCTAGGCTAGATAGCTAGGTTTTAGTTTTCTTTCAGCATTGTTATTTGACTTTCAGTTGTTCTTCTGAGATGTTGTATATATTTAGAGACTTGTATTGAGCTGGATGTTCTTGAGTTGTTATCTTAGACACTTAGATTCACTTTCTTATTTGTATTACATTATGGTTTTGATCGCTCTATCTACCTTTACTATTCTGTATCTGCCTTAGATGTGATTGAGACTGTTCTGTTATGTCACCTCCATTCGGAGTGTATATACTGTACATGTACCTTTATATTATTAGATGATTGACCTAGGACAGCGTTCTACCGCCGATACTGCGGCGTAGGCTGGGCGTTGTTATATTCTCGTACCCTCACAGTGGGTGCGGGTCGTGACATGATTTTAGTGGTGGCCCATGCAGGTCGAGTTTATGTAGTGGTATTCGAACTAGAATATCACTACAGCCTGCAGTAGGATTAGGATATTTTTGGAGGTACTCAATCATATTAGGAAAAAACTCTTATTCAGATTTCGTATATCTATATTTTGCCGCTTATTGTCTTTCTTTGAATTTAAACTGTCCTTCCTTGATGTTTCGACTCATTTTCAGCAATTGTTTCTTGATCTGTGTCTCCAGGATGGTTGAGACGAGATCGCATTGCCAGGGCCAGGGGGATGCCGATGAGAGGTCTGCCACCTCTCATACTCAGCAGCCAGCCCTGGTACCGCAGCCCCAGTCATGCCAGCTGGAGTAGGCGTTTCGGCTGCTTTCGGAGGAGCCCCTCCACCTGTAAGGCATGAGCCGAGTCCGGTGATTCCAGATGCGCTTCAGCAGCAGCAGCCACCTGCAGGGACAGTTGACGTCGTTCAGCTGTTAGCTTTCTTCCGGCAGTACATGAAGGGTTAGCAGATCCAGCAGCAGAGGCACACAGCAGAGCTCACACGAGGCATTGAGCTGGCAGTGACCGCAGTAGAGAGAGTTGTAGCTCAGCCAGCGGCAGCCCCGTAGCCGCACCAGCCACGGGAGAAGGGCATCCAAGATTTTCAGAAGATGCACCCGAGGGACTTCCGAGGGACAGAGGGTATCTTGTATGCCGATGAGCGGATTGAGCACATGGAGGAGATATTCAGGTTGGCCGAGATCCCGACGAGGCCCCAGATTGAGGTAGCGACCAGCATGATGCAGGATCTGGCCCGTATATGGTACCAGACCGACCCGAGGGTCGGTACAGCAGGACAGACTTGGGCATCATTCAAGAAGCTGTTCAAGGAGAAGTTCTTCCCAGATGCAGCGCTGGGAGCCCTCGAGACTCAGTTCGAGGCCCTAGTCCAGGGGAGCCAGTCTGTGGAGGAGTACTCAGGAGAGTTCTGCCGCCTGAGCAGATTTGTAGAGGGCTTGTCGGAGGCGACGAAGGCCCGGAGGTTCCGGAAGGGCTTGGTAAAGGAGGTCAAGTCCTACACCAAGAATGCCCGCAGCGCTACCTTTGAGGAGATCATGGTGGACGCTTTAGCTGCAGAGGATGATCTTGAGCATAGGCTCAAGAGGAGGCGAGACATCCAGGGAGCTAGTAGTAGCGGAGGACCGGCTAAGAGGCCGCACATTCAGCATCAGTTTCAGCAGCAGTTCCAGGGTCAGGGCCATCAGCAGGGACAGCAGCAGCCCAGACAGCATCAGGCACCCAGACAGCAGACAGTCAGTTGTCCATACTGGAAAAAGTCGGGGCATGGATGGGGTGAGTGCAGGAAAAGGTTGGGCATGTGTCTACTATGTGGAGCAGCGGACCACCAGCTGAGGGAGTGTTCCCAGTACATAGGCAGAGTAGCACAAGGAGCAGCACCAGGAGGAGGAGCCAAGGCTCCGATAGGTCAGCAACGGGGACTGTTACAGACACAGCAGCAGAGATTTATGCAGTATCAGCACCAGGCTGGAGGAGGCCAGCAGGGACGAGCTTACGCCATGACAGTCAAGGATGCTCAGGCAGTGGGAGAGGTGCTTGCAGGTTCTGTTCTTTTCGATTCCATTCCCACCTTGCCTCATTATATCTATCTTGAAATTCAATTCCATCTGTTCTTATCTGCTTCCTTATTTGTTGATAAGTTTTGATCTGGCATTTCTTTTCAATTTGGTTTTCTTCCGAGATAAGTCGTATGGGCTAGGTCGCCTAAGTTATGGGATCTAGAGTCTTCTGTAGTCATGATAGCTGGCATTGTGAGGACATATAGTCCAATTTTGGATGTATTTCTCGGATGTGAAAATTTAAGGTTTTCGCTGCCAAGCATGCGGCAATACAAAAATTTTAAATACCATAATTCTAGAGGTATGTACCTTAGTCGAGGACTCTGTGATTAGCTTAGCCTTGCTCACTAGCATGACGAAGATTCTGAGTATCATGATTTTGGACAGACGTATATAATTATCTGACGGTATGTTTGAGACTTTGATTGTGGGGTGTTTGACCTAGAAGGACTACTACCATTTTAATTTCGAGGACGAAATTTTTCTAAGGAGGGTAGACTTGTAACACCCAGTTTCTAAAATGAGGGTAATTTTAAAATTTTGTATTTTAATTTATTTAATTATGATATTTAAATAATAATATAATTTTTGGTGATTTTTAATCATTTAAAACTATTTTAAATCATGACTTATGATTTTGGTGTTTGACTAGTGTAACCTTAGAGACTGTTGACCTAGAGCCTAGCCATGTGATTGGGATATTTAACTAGTACATTTTAGCCTAGAG